>SJYC01012032.1:0-63180 GCA_006408675.1 Madoqua kirkii | reverse complement strand
GGTTACACCTCTGTGACTCACAGGCTCCTGAGCTGCCCAGCAACACTGTCAAGTTTCCCTGTTCTGTGACACGTGTAGCTCAGACCCTCTCACTCTAGAATTCTGAGCAGCAAGAGACCCACCACTTTTTCCCCAAGAAAACCGAAGCCACTAGGACAAAGCACTAACTTCCTGCTAGAAAACCTCCCTCTCCAACTGCACTTTCACGCTCCCGGGCCCTGTTCTCAAGGGACGCTTGGCCAAGGCAAATCCTGACTTTCTCCGCAGACATGACTCCATCAGCTTTGCCCTCATCTTCCATCTCTCCCTCTCTGTGGCTCAAGCCTTTCCTGTTTGATCAAGTCTTGATAAAGTCCCGCCAGTGGCTGCCCAGTCTCCCCCTCCTTCCATAGCTAACCTAGAAGCCAGCTGCTCCTCAACCACTCAAATCTGGCATCTGCACTCCCCACTCCACTAAAGCTCATCACCTCGCGGTCACTTGTTAAACCTACTGGGGGTTCTAAAGGCTTCCCCTGCCAGGCTGCTCAGCTGCACCAGAGAACCTGACCACACATATTTCTTGAAAAGCTCTATTTTCTGACCTGGAAAGCATCCCTATCTTAGCTTCCCTCCTATCTCTCTGTTCCTTTCAGCCTTTTCTTTGCTTGTCTCTTAAAGGTCACCGTTACCTTGGTTTCTTGCCCTTTCCTTTTGTCACACATTCTCAGGACCCCAAGACCTGGCGGGGAGCCAAGGAGAAACTGCACACAGTGAGTCGGGCTGGGCAGGAGCACGGCCTGAGGAGTGAAGCAACCAGCGGCCTTGCACCTGTGGAAAGGTGGCAGCAGCAACTCAGCTCCAGCAGACACCTGCCAGGAGCAGGGTCAGCAAAAAACATTTTTTTTTTTAAAGGGCCAGAGAGCAAATGTTGTAGAGTTTGTGGGCCACGATCTCTGCCATATATTCTTCAGTCCTGAATATTCATTGGAAGGACTGATGCTGAAGCTGAAACTCCAATACTCTGGCCATGTGATACAAAGAACTGACACCTTGGAAAAGACCCTGATGCTGGGAAAGATTGAAGGCAGGAGGAGAAGGGAATGACAGAGGATGAGATGGTTGGATGGCATCAACAACTGGATGGACACGAGTTTGAGCAAAGTCTGGGAGTTGGTGATGGACAGGGAAGCCTGGCGTGCTGTAGTCCATGGGGTTGCAAAGAGTCGAACATGACTGAGCACCTGAACTGAACTGAACAACCTTCTAAAAATGTAAAATAAAGAAATCTTATGTCTATGCCTTCTATGGGGTCGAACAGAGTCAGACACAACTGAAGCGACTTAACAGCAGCAGCAGCAGGGTCACACAAGCCCAGGGCTGGGTGTGGCACCAGTTCAGACTGTAGTTTGCTGACCTGTGCACCAGAGTGAATCCAAACCCAGAGTGGCCAGACTTCCCAGCGCCAGGCTTCACAGAGAAGCCAGAAAGCTGGACTTTTGTTTGAAATCTTTTAGTCAAATGCCTGCATTTAGGTGATCTCTGGCAGCACTGAGCGTCTTGTAGCCACACGTGGTAACCCCAGAACTCAGTTCATTAGCAGGCTTCCTGCCCAGGTTGGGCTCACAATCTCAGCAAGTGGCAATGCCCTTGAGTGGACTGCTCGAGACAGACACCTGGGGGCCTGCCCTCACACCTGCTCACTTGGCTCTGTCCTCAGTGCCCCTCCCCATGCTGGGTCCCCACCATTTCATCCCTTGAGGACAGTCTCCTCCTGATAAGAGAGTCCCCGTCTTATCCTTTTTCCACACTTTCTGCAGCCAGGATGATGGGTCTAAGATGCAAACCTGGCCGCGCCACTCTCAGGTTTAACACTCATTCGCTAAGCTTCGGTTGACTTACAAGGCTTCTGGCCAAGGGCGGTCTGTGCCCTCCTGGCCCGCCCCTCCCCGTCCCGCGCCTGTCTCTGTGGGCTGCTCTCGGTTCCTGAATCGAGGAAGGTCCCCTCTCACTTCCAGCTCTTTGCATCCGCTGCCCTGGCACAGCCTTCACTGCACCCCACACACAAGCTGACAAATTCTTCCTTGGGTCTCACCTTAGAGTTATAAAGCCTTCCCGGATGTCCCCATCTCCTGCCAGCTGGGGTTCTACCTTTCTTTCACCTAGCAGCTGCACTGATATATGAATCGCATGCCACATAATTCCCCATATAAGAAAAGGCAGATGCCTGGAGGGGCAGACGTGGGCAAGGGAGAATAAGACCTTCCCTGTCTCTTATACACATCTCGAGACAGACACCTGGGGGCCTGCCCTCACACCTGCTCACTTGGCTCTGTCCTCAGTGCCCCTCTCCATGCTGGGTCCCCACCATTTCATCCCTTGAGGACAGTCTCCTCCTGATAAGAGAGTCCCCGTCTTATAATATTTATTTTGATGTCACACTTTGCTCTTCTTTTAGTGTTTTTCTAACCTCATATACCAGTGTAGCAGAGTGCAGACATGACAACGAATAAAGACTCGCGTGTTGGAGGTACCCGCTCGGGGCTGTGACCGTTGTCAGCAGCCTACAGTCAGGACTGCAGAGAGCCCTGCTTCCCGTTCCATCCCGCTGCCTCCCCTTTGGAGGAGAAAATACCCCACCTGTGTGCGACAAGGATGGCTCTGCCAAAGGGTGTGAGCTTGTCTCCAAGCCGCCCTCCTTTCCTCCCTCTGCTGCTTTGGGTTTGGCCCATATCACCTGTTTCCCCTTCTCCCTGAGCTGATCTGCCTGCAGAGGGGCCTTGGAATTGCCGAGGCTCCCCCACCCTCTCACTGCACAGGAACTGAAAAAGCACAGCTGCATTTCCAAGTAACATCATGCGTCGAAACAGAGAAACCGAGCAGATAGCAAAATGAACCCTGTGGAAATCGTGACGAGACACCTCCAGGAATCTTGCGTTCACTGTTCCTTGTCTTCATCCAAACGCGCTAGGGCTGCTCTCCTAGGCCTCCTTCCTTCCGTCTTTCTCACCGAGTCTCACAGAAGCCTCAGCTTTTTGCCCTTTGCACACCCATGTACACACATGTGAGCACATGCTGGGATTCACGTCCCCCTCTGCGCTGTACCCACCACTCCTATGCCACGGTGCCCAGTGAACTTACTTTGTGCTACTTTGATCTGTACAGCATTGATCTTTGGCTTCCTCAAGGGAGAGGCAGTGAATACAGTTCAATAATGCCTGTCAAATTTTTAGTTCTCTTATAGTGATTATTTTATAATAGTTTACAGATTTCATGTTCCACGTGGCATTTCCGGTTGGCCACCTTTGAGGGTGAGAATACAAATTAGGAAATCAATGCAAAGATAAAGAGTAAAGTGGATCTTGACACACTGGGTCACTGAACTGAAACCAACAAGATGAGATTTAAGAGGAAAGAAAGTAAATTCATGCTCTGATACTTAAAACACTTGTCAGGCACAAGAACCAGGTGGTAAGATCAGAGAGAGATGGCACTTCAGGGAAAACAGTTATCTTGTGATCAGGCCATGAGTGACAAGGTCTCACCTTACAATTAGGTCAATAAGAAGGAACTGGATGACATTTGCTAGAAAACTCACTCCAAAGATCTGATTATCTCTGGGCTTAGGTAACAAACGGACTCTGCTCCCTGTCTCCCACCCCAGTCAACACTTGGGGGAAAACAAAGGGCTACTCTGGATAAACCACCTCTGGGTTAAATTAAGAACTGGCATGGGAAAGCATCCAATGACTAACAGGAGAACCCAGCAGCCACTTCACACTAGGCAGCTCCTCTAGATGTGAGTGGTTAGAGATTAGGCCTTAGTGTTGATCCTGGTCTTTTTCCAGATGCTCTTCTGTTCTCAACATCTGTTGTCCAGCTCTTGATCTCAGGCTGGTCAAATACTGGCTGACTCGACCAAGGGCACCCTCTCTTTATGAATGCATGGAAGAAAACAAGTTCTCAGTCAGTGGAAAAACGCAAAAGGGGTGGATGACCTCCCGCTGGCTTACTGCAAAGAGTATTTCCACATTGGAAATGACCTTCCAAGGAATCTTTCAACCTCCAAAAGGGTCAAACATGGAACTGAAAGTCATGAATGGGAATTCTCACCCTAGTTTTGAAACATTTGTCTCAATAGTTGTCAATAAATTTTTAAATGTTAAAAATAATCTATGCCATGAGGACATCTAGGGATCAAGTGTCTGGGTGGGAAAAGAAGAGTACAGGATCAACTCCCAATTGACTGTATGACCAGTTCTAAGAAGGAAGGGAGCTGTGACCTTGGTTGGGTATGGGTGTGAGTTGGTATCTCATTGTGGTTTTTAATTTGCAATGTGCATTTACAATGACTGAAGAGTGAAAAAGCTGGCTTAAAGCCCAACATTCAGAAAACGAAGATCATGGCATCTGGTCCCACCACTTCATGGGAAATCGATGGGGAAACAATGGAAACAGTGACGGGCTTTATTTTTGGGGCTCCCAAAATACTGCAGATGGTGATTGCAGCCATGAAATTAAAAGACGCTTACTCCTTGGAAGGAAAGTTATGACCAACCTAGATAGCATATTGCGGAGAAGGCAATGGCACCCCACTCCAGTACTCTTGTCTGGGAAATCCCATGGATGGAGGAACCTCATAGGCTACAGTCCATGGGGTCGCTAAGAGTCAGACACGAATGAGTGACTTCATTTTCACTTTTCACTTTCATGCATTGGAGAAGGAAATGGCAACCCACTCCAGTGTTCTTGCCTGGAGAATCCCAGGGACAGAGGAGCCTGGTGGGCTTCCATCTATGGGGTCACACAGAGTCGGACATGACTGACGCGACTTAGCAGTAGCAACAGCAGATAGCATATTGAAAAGCAGAGACATTACTTTGCCAACAAAGGTCCATCTAGTCAAGGCTATGATTTTTCCTGTGGTCATGTATGGACATGAGAGTTGGACTGTGAAGAAAGCTGAGCACTTAAGAAGTGATGCTTTTGAACTGTGGTGTTGGAGAAGACTCTTGAGAGTCCCTTGGACTGCAAGGAGATCCAACCAGTCCATTCTAAAGGAGATTGGTCCTGGGTGTTCTTTGGAAGGAAAGATGCTAAAGCTGAAACTCCAGTACTTTGGCCACCTCATGCAAAGAGTTGACTCACTGGAGAAGACTCTGATGCTGGGAAGGATTGGGGACAGGAGGAGAAGGGGACAACAGAGGATGAGATGGCTGGATGGCATCACTGACTTGATGGACGTGAATTTGAGTGAACTCTGGGAGTTGGTGATGGATAGAGAGGCCTGGCGTGCTGCAATTCATGGGATCACAAAGAGTCGGACATGACCGAGCAACTGAACTCAACTGAACTGAATGACTAAAGATGTTGAGCATCTTTTCATATTTTATTAGCCATTCATAAATGTTTTTGGTGGAATATCGGCTCACATGTTTTGCCTATTGTTTGCTTGGGTTCATTGTTTTCTTATTATTGAGTTGTATGAGTTCTTTGTAAATTCTGGATACACGTTGTATCAGGTAAGTGTTTTGCAAATATTTCCTCCTAGTCTATCAGTCTATTTCCTGTCTTACAGGTGTTTTTTTGTTTTTGTTTTTTGGCTGCGCCATGTAGTACACAAAATCCTAGTTTTCAAACCAGGGATGGAATCCATGCCTCCCGCAGTGGAAGCTTGGAGCCCCAACCACTGAAACGCTAGGGAAATCCATCTTTACATGTTCTTAATGTTGTCTTTTGAAGTGCAAAAGTTCTGATTTTTAAAGAGGTCCATTTTATCCATTTTTTTCCCCATTCACAAACTATGTTTTTGGTATTGCACATAGGAAATCTTTCACCTAGATCAAAGTCTAAAGATTTTTTGTGTTTTTTTCTAAAAGTTTACTTGTTTTCTCTCTTACATTTAAGTGTATGACTTAGATTTTGCATACAGTGTGAGGTAAGGGTCTAAGTTCCTTTTTTTGCAAACACAACGGTCTTATTATGAAATAGTTTTCTATAACATTAATGTTGACAGAAACTTATTCCATTTCATGAACATATTTTAAATAGCAAGATCCTGATAAATGCTTAACACCTGTCTCTAAAAAGAAACAAAAACAAACAAACAAAAATCCAACAGCCCTAATAAGTAGCATTTACAAATTCCCCTGGTGTATACAGTCCAAACATTTCCAATTTCAGGTAACCAATGTTACATAAAATCATGGAGCTGGGGAGAGATCTGGGGACAACTGGCTCTTATGAACTGCTATAAGTTGGCTGCAGCACATTGCTGAATCTAATCAATCCTATGGACGGAGGAGCCTGGTGGGCTGCAGTCCATGGGGTCGCTAAGAGCTGGACACGACTGAGCAGCTTTACTTTCACTTTTCACTTTCATGCACTGGAGAAGGAAATGGCAACCCCCTCCAGTGTTCTTGCCTGAAGAATCCCAGAGATGGGGGAGCCTGGTGGGCTGCCGTCTATGGGGTCGCACAGAATCGGATACAACTGAAGCAACTTAGCAGCAGCAGCAGCACCAGCAGGGCCATTGGAGGAGTTTTGTTTGTTTCCTGTTTTTTTCAATATGTAAAAGATGTCCCTCAAAGCAGGAAGCAGCAGTCTATTTTATTCTCTGCTCTAAAAGAATGCTGGCCCTCCAGAGAGTTTTACTTCTCTCTCATAATGAGCACAACTATGGGCAACAACCTTCCTGTGGCCATATTTAATGATGCCCATCAAATTTACCTTCAGGACAACTCCCCACCTTGCTTCCTGAGAAAGATAAAGAAAACTCAGTTTTGACCAAACAGAAGTACAAAGCTGCTTGAACTTCTGCAATTTTGCAAAGACACACATTCAACATTTAAATTATGGGGTTGACTTCTCTTTTTCTCCCTCGGAGGAACCAAGTATCCAGTTAAGCAAATGCAGTAGAGTCAAATATTGGTCTTGACAGGCACTGAAGTGATGTCAATTGTAAATGGCCACAATGTGTCAGCTTCCTGAAGGCATCTGGGCTTCTGAGTAATGTGAGGAAATTACTGGGGTGTGACACTATTTCAAAGAAAACGCACCCAACCTTCCTTTTGAGGAAAACCTTGTAAGAAGTGAAAATAAAACGAGGGGGCCCTCTGGGGTAGATACTCTTCATACAGTAGTTATTAAATCCCTGTTTGGAGCTCTGTGAAATTACACAGCCTATGCACATTGTTACAAAGCAGGAAGGGGCAGAGATCTGGCAGGCTGGGGAGGGTGAGAGATGAGAGGGACAGGCGACACTGGACTCTGAATAGTGTCTACCAGGAAGGTTCTGAGCAATTACCACCGCCCCACAAAGCTTCATCCCAAGTCTTTGTAACTACCAAGTCTTTATAACTTATAACTATTATAAGCTATTCTTTTTGGTTAATATGACAAGCAAGGCTCAGGGAGATGGTAAAGCACTTACCTGGCGTCCTCTTGTATTTAGATACCTGTTTTAAAAACTGTACTCACTGTGTGCAAGGGGCCCCCTCCTGAATAGAAAACTCAGACTCAGTATTTTCTCCGGGCTCCCGTTCCAGCCTCCATCCCCGCCCAGCACTACCTCCTGCCTCAGGAATGCCGATGCTGGATGTTCTCGGAAGCAGCATCACTCCTTTCCTTTCCTCTGTCTCTTGCCCTACTCTTCTCTCTTCTCTTCCCTCTCTCTTTTCCTTCATCAATTCTTTTCACGAAGAATAGTTATTCTTATGGTGTGCTCATCTGAAATGCTGGAGAGTGCTGAAAGAAGGTACAGAAGAACGTAAACCCCCAAGGTGGTGCTTTGCATGGTATCCTCAGAGTCGCGCCAAAAGGCCAGAAGCCCCTGCAGGGTCCAAGCGAGCGCCTGCAGGAGGCGCCTGCCATGTGAGCTTCAAGAGTGAAGCAACGGGCACAGTGAGGGCTCTGACGGTGGTAGCAGGGGCCAGTGTGCTGGCTTACAGGCTCCCCTGACGTGTGTAGGGGACTGTCTGCACCCAGAGTCCACTGCTCCTGCATCCTGGGGCACCGAGGCATCACCGGGCTGAAAGTGCAGGTGGCCCTGCGGGTCAGAGTGTGTCCTATGGGGTCTAGTGGTGCCCTCTGGAGCCCTCCTCTGCAGTGATGACTCAACACTGGATGCGGAGGCAATAGCCTGCTCAGACTCACCTACTAGCTCCCACTCCAACTCCCAAACCAACCCCTACCTCCAGAGGTTCCAAGCTTTCTCAGTTCATGGTGCCATTATTATCTTCATACTTTTTGTTCTCAGTGTCCTGGACCAAAATACCCAACAATTCCACTTCTTATGTGGTTAGATCCAAACAACTGAAGTATGCTTGAAAAGACAATCCATAGAGTTGAAAAAATAATATTCGATTTATTGGGGGGGCCACCGAGGAATTGAACCCGGGCCCTCGGCAGTGACAGCATAAAGTTCTAACCAGTGGACCACCAGGGAATTCCCTGATTGTACGTTTAAACAGTCAGTACCAGTGGGATATGTACAGCTGCTGGGCGTGGCCCAGCTTCTCAAACCTTGGAATCCCACTGGGCACTGCCATCCTCATTTCCTGTTTTTCACTGCTTATCTCAAACTACTGGAAACCCCACTCTGCAAAAGACATGACAACTTCGAAAGGCATGTACTACAATCTCATATTGAAATCGTCAACTACCTCAAACTAGTAGTTCCTGTGGTGTCCAAGAAATGCCAGGTATCAATTTACAGCCCTTGAAAGCTGAAATAGTTCCACAGCATTCTCGTGAATGCACTGAGACTCCTGGGGGCAGGGGAGGGACAGCAAAAGGATAGAAGATCCAACTTAAAGGGAATCTCACTAGATAGATCTGGGACAATCTGTGCGCCAAAAGAAACACAATATTAGATGGTAAGCTACTGGATAAAAAAGAGAATCCAGGAGGTAGCAATAAATACACACATAAGTGAGATAGAAAAGATTTACTTTATAGTAGAGTGTCAGCTAATAATAATCACTTATGAATTAACATGTACAAAATACTTTACAGTGGGGAAATTTGGTAAACACCTTATAAAACAACTGATGAAGTTTAACATCTTTAGTCGTGAGGCGAGTTGGCACCATATGCCTTCTGATATTGAGAAGAACACAGCATCACTGCTGTGATTTTCCTGATTTTTTGAATAATGTGAATTGAATCATCAAGAAAACATCAGTAAATTCCAAACAAGGAACCACCTGTCAGGTTAAAAAAAAAAGTGAAAGTGTAGTTTTTTGTGTTACAAAGTGATGAAGTCACAAAAGGCCCATATTCTTGAAGGAAACTAGAAAGACAAGGTGACTACACGGAACAAGTGGTTCCAGATCCTGGACCACTTGATCCTTAAAGGACATTGCTTGTAAAGTGGACAAAATGAGAAACAGGGCTATGAATTACACGGTGACACGGTACCTATGTTAGTTTCTAGATTTTACTGTGCAGGAGTGCATCCTTGTCTAAATAAAATCATCTCAAAGTACTATGCGAACAGGTGATGAGGATCCTATTTGCACTTGCTCTCAAAGAGTTCTGGAGGAAAAAACAGTCTCTTTGTGTCTATGATGAAATGGAGAAAAGAGTTAAAAACAACAATATAATGAGGCGGGGCTCTGATCACACAGGGGCAGGGAGGGGAGGGAATGGGAGACAGGAAGTTGGGAAGGGCTGGAGGTGTCCTGCGTGACCAAGGAGGTGTCTGATAGGAGCAGTCAGATCTCTCATCTGATGCAGCTGGAGAAAGATCCCCCCTACTTTCCTTCCTTTATTTCATTTAATCCTCAGAATAGCCTCATAGTGTATATTATTGTAATCCTTATTTTATAATGAAACAGTCATCCATTCACCCAGCAGTTACCGAGCTTGCTATGTGTTAGACTTCACTGAGTTTACACAAAACAAATGTTAAGTGTGACTGGTTGTGTGTATGTGTGTGCACGCTCATGTGCACACGTGGATTTAGAAAACAATACTGGAAGGCGATGCACTAAATTACTAATATGCTGAGAGGCTGCATGGGAACAGTGGAAGAACAGGTGCTTCCATTTTCTTCTTGGGGCTTTTTGCCTGTTTCCAGCTTTCTACAAAGAACATAGATTGCCACTGTAATAAGTTTAAGAATAAGTATTATTTCAAAACTTGAACTGGAGGATGTTGTGAAATAGTTCTCATTATGATACTGTAGTGGATCAAATATTACACTTTGATTCAGTGTTATTTCACCAAAGTAATAGACAAATGTTTCTTAATTCCATTAAACCTCCTCTCCACACTGCAGAAAAGGCTGGCAGGGCTACATGTGGAGAGCTGACCCCGACCTTACCCCTGAGGCCTGTATTCGCCCACGTTTCCTGTGTGGAAGCATAAGCCCAGTGCAGACTGACCCCTTCCTCCTCACACACAAATTCCCTCCCGCTTCATGACATCATCTTCTTTGCATAAAGAGGAAAACATGGTAGGTCCCTGAGTGAAAGAGCGATTTGGTAAGACCCCCAGACTCTAGCGTCCACCAGAAAGAGGGCGCTCGGTGGTGTCACGTGTTGGTACGGGACCTCTGTTCACTTAGGGGGCTTTCTGGCTGAGGGGGTCCTTCCCCACCTTTGATGTCCCAGCCCCCTGCCCGCGGGGCTGGGCTGACATCCATGCACCTGTCCCCTGCGCTGTGCTGATAGTTCAGGGAGGGCAGACGACCCTTCTGTACCCGTGTCTCCTGGGGCTCAGAGCGCTGGGTTTAAGCAAAGCAGGGCCTTGGTCACTGTGGCCGGACTGAATTGATTTGCACAAACAATCGTGAGGACCCTGGCGAATGAATTAGGGTTCATTCCAGCGGTAGAATTCAGCACAGGTCCCAACGCCGAAGCTTAGAAATGATTTATTGCCTGGGAAAGTGACCCCAACCCGCTGCTGCTTAAAGACAACAACAGAAGAAGAGTGGCCACAGTCACAGGTCATCTTGCTTATGAACATACACACGCAGAGGGAAGGCAAGACTGAAAGACACATCCAAGAATGGACACTGCTGTTTCTGGCGAGGGGATTATGCATGATTTTGATATTTGTTTGTCTTTTTTCTGTTTGTATTTTTAAGCTTTTCTAGTAAACAATTTATGTTATTGGAAAAATTATTTTTTAGAGAAATGTACAACTGAGGGAAAAGGGAATGAAGACATGTCTCACTTTAGGCAAGAGCTGAGGTCTTAAGGACCTTTAAGGGTAAATGAATTTCTTTGAGTTAAGGGCTCCTCGACTTCCTACAGAGACAGAGTCCTCAGCCTTCCAGGCAGACGTTGCCCTCCCTGCCAGCCTCAAACCCTGTCCACTTGCACACCAGGTCACTGTTCTGGTGCTGGGTCTAAGGTGGCAGCCAGAACTCTGATCCATAAACTACAAGGCCTGGATGGAGGTCCAGAGGAAGAAAAGCAACCCTGTCTCCTATTGCTTCGTGATCATTTCCTCAATAAAGCTGTCAGAAATTCCTGCTGCATCCCTCAACTGACAAGGAAGAGAGATTCTGAAAAATATTCAGAAAGACAGAAGTACAGCATCTTATACATTTGTCGTGTCTAGCCCACTGCCTGAATTCTTCTAGTTCAGTAGCTATAAAAATTCTACCCGAGGGCTTTCTTAGCTCCACTGCCAACAGCAGTTCCCCAATCCTATTTCCCACTAGGTGTCAAGTTCTTCCATCAGGAGCTCGAGGTTCCTCATGGTTTCCAAGTGCCTAACCCTGCCATGGGGGTTGGGTGGAGTGGGTGGAGGAGGCCAGACTCCTGCTTGGCTCTCAGCCCAGAGCAGAGGCAGCTATGGGAATCAGTCTCCAAGGTCATTGGTGTTGAAGGCAGTAGATGCTCAGTGGCGGGTTCACAAATCTGAACTCCTGTTTGGGACTAAGCCCTTCTCTGTCATCCTTTGTTCCAGTCTTCTGTGATGTCCCATTTCACTTATTCGTCTCCTTTCCACAAAAAAGAAGTTGACGGAGAAAATTCAAATGCCAGAAGTGATTTTGTCCTGAGCAGCTTGGAATTCCCTCAACCCCATGTGGTTAGAATTCCACATCAGGGGACAGAGTTGCTGGGAGAACAAGCTGCCTCCTCCCCAGCCAGCATGTCCGGCAGGCCGCTCTTGCTGGGTCCTGCGTCGGTCTCCAGGGGCCTGAGTCAGAACCCAGCAGAGAGTTCATGCTCGCCTGTGGAGGGGGACATGGAGCTGACCCTCTCCAGCCTCTCTGTGGAGAGGAAGGGGAGCCACTTAGCCAGGTGCACAGCCACCAGCCGGTGGAACAACTGCCGCAGATACTTGCGGAACCTCTCGCCGACAAAGACGTAGATCACAGGGTTGACGCAGCAGTGAGTGTAGGCGATCACCTCTGTCACTTGAATGGCCAGGTCCAGCTGTCTGCTCTGCTCACACTTATAGGTGAACAGGGAATCTTGGAAAGCGGAAACAAACACACTGAGATTGTAGGGTGTCCAAAAGAGAAAGAAGATGATCATGATGACAAAAATCAGACGCACGGCTTTGGCCTTCTTCTCATTTGGTCTTTTGAGCAGGATCTTTATAATCCCTGTGTAGCAGACAACCATGACCAGCAGAGGCAATACCAGCCCCAGGATGTTCAGTTTCAGAGCCTGGAACTGCTTCCACCCTGTGAAGCTTTCAGGAGGAAAATGAAGACTGCAGGTGTTGTGGGTGAACTCCCACTGGGTCTTGGAAAAGTATAAGCCAGGGATGGAAGCCAAGATGGCCAGGACCCAGGTGACGATGCTGGTGACGATGCCAAAGGTGACAGTCCGAGCCCGCAGAGCAAACACGGCGTGGACGATGGCCAGGTACCTGTCAATGGTCAGGAGGACGATGAAGAAAATCTCACTGTACAAGCCCATGAAGTAGAGTCCAGAGAGCAGCTTACACATGGCGTCCCCGAAAACCCAGTCGTCCTTCACCTTGTAGTCGATCCAGAAGGGCAGCGTGAAGAGGAAGATGAGGTCAGAAATGGCCAGGTTGAGGAGGTAGATGCTGGTCATGCTTCTGAGCCTCTTGTATTGCATGAGGACCAGGACCACTAGGATGTTGCCGATCAGGCCAATGACAAACACCACCGAGTACAAGGGGGGCAGCAGCTGGGCCCCAAAGGCCCTCTCCTGTGCCTTCTGGCATGGGGTCGTGTCCCCGTAGTCGTATTCTGTGGTCATGTCATAGTCCTTTGTGCCGGTTGAAGTTTCCATCCTGGCTTCTGCCACGGGTCAGGGGAAATGCTTCTGTATGTATCTGCTGTTAAAGGCAGTGGGCTCTGGACAACAGAAACAAGGCAGTGAGTACACGAGAATGGCCAGGTCCAGCTGTCTGCTCTGCTCACACTTATAGGTGAACAGGGAATCTTGGAAAGCGGAAACAAACACACTGAGATTGTAGGGTGTCCAAAAGAGAAAGAAGATGATCATGATGACAAAAATCAGACGCACGGCTTTGGCCTTCTTCTCATTTGGTCTTTTGAGCAGGATCTTTATAATCCCTGTGTAGCAGACAACCATGACCAGCAGAGGCAATACCAGCCCCAGGATGTTCAGTTTCAGAGCCTGGAACTGCTTCCACCCTGTGAAGCTTTCAGGAGGAAAATGAAGACTGCAGGTGTTGTGGGTGAACTCCCACTGGGTCTTGGAAAAGTATAAGCCGGGGACGGAAGCCAAGATGGCCAGGACCCAGGTGACGATGCTGGTGACGATGCCAAAGGTGACAGTCCGAGCCCGCAGAGCAAACACGGCGTGGACGATGGCCAGGTACCTGTCAATGGTCAGGAGGACGATGAAGAAAATCTCACTGTACAAGCCCATGAAGTAGAGTCCAGAGAGCAGCTTACACATGGCGTCCCCGAAAACCCAGTCGTCCTTCACCTTGTAGTCGATCCAGAAGGGCAGCGTGAAGAGGAAGATGAGGTCAGAAATGGCCAGGTTGAGGAGGTAGATGCTGGTCATGCTTCTGAGCCTCTTGTATTGCATGAGGACCAGGACCACTAGGATGTTGCCGATCAGGCCAATGACAAACACCACCGAGTACAAGGGGGGCAGCAGCTGGGCCCCAAAGGCCCTCTCCTGTGCCTTCTGGCATGGGGTCGTGTCCCCGTAGTCGTATTCTGTGGTCATGTCATAGTCCTTTGTGCCGGTTGAAGTTTCCATCCTGGCTTCTGCCACGGGTCAGGGGAAATGCTTCTGTATGTATCTGCTGTTAAAGGCAGTGGGCTCTGGACAACAGAAACAAGGCAGTGAGTACACGTCCCTAACCCCTGGACAGCTGTTCTCTAGCGCCTACTGTGTGCCACGCCCTGTGCAGCAAGGGAGACCCAGGTCCTCTGCCCTCGTGCAACCTGTAGTCTACCACACTAACAAACAGGGCGTGCACACACCGCTAACTCCAGTGCTCTGGCACTGAGTGCCCTGCAGGAGACGTCCAGAGGACGGAGAGCGTAGACAGGGGGGGACAAGGGGGCCTCCCATGTCCACGACCAAGGCCTCCTGAGGGCTCCCGTGGACCCGGCGCTGGGCTCAGTGTTGAACAGGCCTTGAGGGGGTGCCGTGGCCATTCCCCACTTTGGAGGGGAAGGCACACAAGCTGGGAGCAGTCAGGACCCAAAGCCGCTGAGAACAAGAGCTGAAGCTCAAACCCTGCGCCTGCCACTCTCAGGCCCGCTCCTGAAGCCCCCCGGCTCCCCCCGCCAGTCACAGGGCAGGGACTGCACTGTGGCGTCCCCAGAGGAGGCTGGGAAGGAAATCAGTTCTGGCCGAAAGTCCAAAACTTACTAACAGAGCTTTCTGGCTTTGGGGGCTAAAATGCTTCTCAGCCAGGGGTGATACAGTGCCGGGGAGCACAGGTAAATGTGACTGTTTTTTTGGCTGTCACAAACACTGGGGGATGCTACTGTTGTTAGGTGGCCAGGGCCGAGGATGTATTGCGATGTAAAAATTACCCTACAGCAAACACCAGCAGTGCTGCCACAGTGAGATCCTCGGAGGCCAGCCCATCCGCCGGCCTGACCCACGTCACACAGTGCTCTGCAGTCACCCAGGTTCTCTGAAGGCCTCCTGAGAGAGCCATGAGGAGGAGTCAGGAACAGTCTGGGGGGAGTGGGGTGATTTGGTAAGGAGAGGGGGCCCTGGGGAAAGAAAGGCTCAGAACAGCCTCAAGGCAAGAAGAGTTACACAGTGACCAGACACAGGGTGGAATTCTCCTAAAAAAAAATCTTTAGATATTTTCTAACCAGGGTTGCCTCAAAACAAAACAAAAGCCACTAGATAGCCTGCCTTTGTAGAAAATCCCCAGCCCCTGCTTTTCAGCACTCCCTTCCAACCTTTCCAGTCACTTATCGAAGACTCCTCCCCAAAGGGAACACAGGTTTTTGTGTACCCTACAAGCTCTGTGACCTCATATAAGTTAACCTACCTGCCTGAGCCTCAGGTCCTCATCTGTAACGTGGGAAAGTACCCTCATCTTGCAGGGCTAATGTAAGGCAATGTCTGAGTCTTCCCCTGGAAATTATTAGGTTCTCAGTAAATATTAGGGGACCTCCTTCCCTGCAGGTGCCCTGCTCTGAGGCCTGGTGCCACCAGGATGCACTCCACTCCCTATAAGTCTCTCTGTAGTTAATCTGGAAAATGAATTCTGCTTGAGAGTGATGGGCACTGACAGTCCTTTCCATCTGCTCTGCACGGTGAAATTTCCAACATGCTGCCATCAATCTAACTGATTTGACCTAAACATCAGTCAGGAAAGTGGGTGGTACCTGCAGCATAAATTTCCCTCTAAAATCTTCAGACTCCAGTGCTCCTCCTTCCACAGTGCTTAATGAATGTTTCCTGCTCACAAAAGTCATGTTCCTGCAGTGGCACTGTGAGACTAAAGCACGGGGGATGGTGTTGGTCCCCATGACTGTGGGGGTGGTCCTCTCCCATCAAATCCACCCCTATAGCTTGCTCTCCAATTCCTGAACTTGCATACAGCCAGTCAAGCCTCTTTCTGGAGAAACCCAGGCTGCCACTCACTAAACAAGCTGTGCTGGCAATTTCTGATTTCTGCGGCCACTGCCAGTGCAGACAGCTCCGTGTGGCAGTCAGCACTTCTGGGTGGGTTCTCAGGCTTACTGTGTTAGCAGCGGGCAGCACAGACAGCAAGGGGTGCAAGGCTGAGCCCGTGAGCCCAGTTTCTGGGGCATTTTGGCAAAGGTGGAGGCAAACCACGTCAGCACTGTCAGGGGCCATCTGAACAGAGTCGCCTTCACACCCACGCCCACCTTCAAGCCAGATCACTATTTCCCCACTTGTTGGGCACCAGAATCAGCTCCTGGGCATGTTGTCCCAAAAGGGAGATGGACTGGAGTGAGGCCCTGGAGGCGAGACCCAAGGAGCATGTTGCCATGTCACGCGGCAGTCCGTCTGCAGCCTGCTCCTAACGTCTGCCCCAGGCCGTTGCCCCAGTGGTCCAGCGCCAGCACTCTTTATCCTGGGAGCTGGTGAAGCCTCTAGACAGACAAAGGGCCGTCGGTGGTGGTGGAAGATGGCCAGGCCTGGTGGGGTGCAGGAGCTGGCTTCTACTGGTTCACGAGAGCCAGCCGTGTGCAGCTGTTCTGCACTCACCATGCTGGTGACTACCTTCTAAGAAACTGACTCAGTATCAAATAATCTTTGCATCTGCAAAGCTTTTACTAATTAGTTTTATCCTTTTGCTACAATTTCCTCTTATACTATGTTTGGTCTTTGAGTACATGGGGAAATTTGACAATTGTCAGTATCTTGAATAGCTTTCCACAGAAAGTATGTTAATAGTGGGCTGACTTTTTAATCAGTCATCAACAAGCAATCACGCAAGAAAGTATCCTGTTTTTAGAAAGAACAAGAATCAGCTCAAAACAAAAAGACAGCCTATTTTACATTTGAGCACTCATAAAAATCCATCCATCCTCAGTATTGCTATACAAAGCACTGCCTTTCAAATGCATTGCTGGGTTACTTAGGCATTTGACTAGCCCTCAAAGACCTCCCCATCTCTGTGGAGACGGACTGATAAGTCATGTCCTGCAACAAGAGAACTACCGTCCAATCTGGCCACATGCAAACAACAGTGCTTTCAAAACCAACTGACAATCCCGAAGAGACAAGTTCCACTTACTCTGGCTTCAGGGGACTGTGTCCACGAAGTGTTGTTCTGAAGCTTTTAGACGCTTTATGAATTCAAGGCCAATGTCCTGAGTGAGTCGGAAGTTCTCAGTTTCCTGTGTGATGATGGAGATAGAACTCTGGGTCTCAGGCTTTCAGAACAAGAAGGGAACAAAGATCTTCCTTCTTATACTGCGGGGTGTCCAGTTCCTGAATGCCAAGTTCACTCTAAGGTTTTTTCCTGCTCACTCAGCTGTACTTCTCCTCAGGCGGCTCTCCTTTAAGGGGATTGGGTGGTGGGGTTGGGTGGAGTTGAGCAGGGTGAGGTGGGTGGCAATGAATGTTTCTGAAGCTTCTGAAGCAATCGAGTTCTTGCCCTCAGTAAGTAGTCTTCCTCTTCTTCTTCTTCTTTTTTTTTTTAAAGATTGCAAATGGAAGGATTTAAACAGAACATCTGGGTTCTGGGTCTTCAAAACAATCTGGCTCTACCAGCCCTAGAAGGGCAGGAGGTCACTTCTCTTCGGCACCCCCTATGTGCCTGTGCCAGCAACTGCTCACCACCCCTCTCTGCTCCCCAGCTTGCCTCACAAGCCCCAGGGAGCGGCTCTGTGATGAAGAGCCTCCCGCCCGGAGTGAGTACAGGTTTGTTGGATGTCTGTTGGCTGTCTGGCCCCTCCTCTTTGATCTCACAGATCTCCTTTTTGCGTTTCATCCATGACAGTTGATTCTGACCCAGTATCGGCTGTGCTTCTCCTTCCCGTCGCAAGGTCAATATCCTAGAAAGCTTATGCTCTGTGTAACCAAGAAGGGTGAGGCCAGGCTCCTCAGCTGCAGGGATCCTGTCTGTCAATGAGGCGGCACACCTTTCAGATTCAAAAGCTGCACCAGCAGGTTAATTTCCAGGAGAGGGCATGCAGCATCCTGACCTTAGAGCGCTCTCTGTTGCCTAATCCTGGGACACACTCTCTCTCTCCAGGGCCAAGGAGGTTGCTTCTGGTCCCAGGTCACATTCAGACACCAAAGCCCAATGGGTGAGCGTCCCACAGATGGACAGAAGGGCCTTTGGGGTGCACAAGTGTCTCCTAGGCAGTAGCCCTCTGCACCTCCCCATCACCCCATCTCTTCCCCCAGCCTCCCTCTGCATTCCTCTTGGTTTAATTTCCTTCCCCAGGCTCTCTTTCCACCGCCCTTTCTCAGGCCACAGGCTCTCTTGGCCCTCCAGCCAGAACTCTACAACCCCCAACCTGACAGAGCACAGGGAAAGGCCCAGTAGTCCCTCTGCTCTGCTCAGCTGCCCCCTTGTGCTGGGTCAGGTTGCAAAGTCAAAGAGGGTGCTGCTGTCCATGCAGATCTCTCTCACCCTGCCCGGATCACCCAAGAGACACTTCCTCCATGAAGCCTTCCTACTCTCTATAGCAGGAAGTCATTCGTGACAGGCAGGTGCTGGAGCTCAGAGAGTTTTAAGATTTTGGAGTGGGGCGGTGGTGGTGGTAGAGTTTCCCTTATTTACACTTTATTGTGTCGGTTGGACATCTGGACAATAAACAGCAAGACACCACTCAAAATAGCTCAACAATGAAAAAGAACAAAAACTGTAATTTTCTGGGCTTCCCTGGTGGCTCGGTGGATAGGAATCTTCCGGCCAATGCAGGGAACATGAGGTCAATCCGTGGTCCAGGAGGATCCCACCTGCCACGCAGCAACTAAGCCTGTGTGCTACGACTATTGATCCTGTGCTCTAGACCCTGGGAACCCCAGCTACTGAGCCCACATGGCCCGGAGCCTGGGCTCTGGGACAAGCAAGGTCATGGCAATGAGAAGCCCAGGCACTGCAACAAGAGAGTAGCCCCCACTGGCCACAAGGGAAAGCCCGAGCAGCAGTGAAGACCCAGCACAGCCAATAAATAAATAAACAGAAACCACAATTTTCTAAAAAGAAACCTCGGATGTTAGCTCAGGTTGGGTACTACTCTCTAATGCTCTCTTGTAATAATCCTTGATTTCACTTTTCACATGCATCTCTTTTTTCACAGCCTAATAAACAATCTCAAAACGTTGGGGCTTAAAAGCACAAGGAGACTGTCTATGACCCTGTGACCCACACGGCCTCACTCCCACGGCTGACGGTGGGCGCTGCTTGCTGACTGGAGTGCCTCCGTTTTCCACGTGGCCCTCGTCCTCCAGTCGGCCAGGCTGGCTTTATGCATGACGGTCTCAGGCATGAGAAGAACCTATAAAGCACCTTAAGGAAAAGTCTCCGAGGCCACAGAGGATCGCCTCTGCTGCAGTCTATCACTCACAGCAAGTCACAGAGCCAAGCCACAGACAAGGCAGTCAGGAAACAGAATCTGCCTTTTCAGGGGAAGAAATAGAGCCACGCTGTAAAAGCCAGTGTGTGCTGAGACGGAAGGGCTCTGAAGCCATGTTTATCTCCTACCAAAAGCGCAGGCCTCCTCTAGTTCCCTCACCCAGGGGTTCCTTCAATTCCTGTCCTCTGATGGTCCTGTCTTCCCTCATCCTTAGCCACTCACTCCATTGACCCTCCCTAATCCCGGGATTCTACCATCATCAACATCTGTGTCCTTTTTGCCTCGGGTCCCAGCATCCCAGCCCCTCACCTCTCGCTCACCTTTACTTCTCACTGCCTCTAGCATCTCAGCTCCTGTGGTTCTTTGACCCCAGGGCAACCAGTGACGTTTCCATTTCTCCTGACCCTCAGCCTCCTCGTGCCCTTACTCCATCACCTTAAAGTCCAGGGGCCACCATTACAGTCCCTCCTGTACAAACATGCTCAACGCCTTCACTCTTTTCTGATCTGGTTGTGTCTCCCTGGCACAAACCCAGTCCTGATCAGATCCGAATCCCCACCGGCACCATGAAGTTGAACGTGGCTGGAGGAAACCACACATGGAACTGACTGGGACCCCCTAAATTACTCACGGCCACATGCAGAGGGCCCCTCATGCCCATCAATGGCCTTCCCCCTCTTAGACATTATGTCACACTTTCTGCCTTTTCCCTGAACCTCCAGCACCACCTCCACCATCCTCAGTCTTAGCTGATGACCTTGTTCCCCATGTCAGAGAGAAGACAGAAGGCTCAGAAGAGACTGTTTACACACCCCACCTCCCTTCTTCCCATCCACCCTTCCCTGGCCCTTCTACCTGCCTCCCTCCTGCCACGTGGATGGATTCTCCATGCTCCAAGCCCATCTTGTCCACACTGCCCGGGATCACATCCTCTCTCATCAGCACGAGGACGTCATTCTGGTCATCTTCTCTGGTATCACCAATTTTTCTTGCTTTGTCAGGTTATTCTCATCAGTATGCACTTATGCTCTCACTTGATCTGAAACAAATAAGCAAACAAAGAAGTAAGCCAGCAAAGTCTCCTTTGATTCCACTTTCATCTTTAACTACTGAGTCATTTCTTTAAAAAAAAAATTATTTATTTATTCCACTGTGCTGAATCACAGGTGTGGCACATGGGATCTTCACCGTGAGATTTGTAAGTTGCAGCATGTGGGATCTAGTTCCCTGACCAGGGATTGAACCTGGGCCCCCTGCATTGGGAGCAAAGACTCTCAGCCACTGGACCATCAGGGAAGTCTCATGAGTACTACACAGCTCTTTACAATACTCAAAAGAGTTGTCTTTATTTGTATCCAGCTTCACTCCACCCAGAGTTTCTACTGAAACAAATAAGTAAAGAAACAAACAAGTCAGCAAGCAAAGTCTCCCTTGATTCCACTTTCAATTCTATTTACTGATTCATTTCTTTTTAAAAATATGTTATTTATTTGGCTGTGCTGATTCACAGTTGTGGCACATGGGATCTCCACTGCAGGATCTGTAAATTGTGGCATGCATAATCTAGTTCACTCGCCAGGGATCAAACTTGGGCCTTCTGCATTGGGAGCAAACAGTCTCAGCCACTGGACCACCAGGAAAGTTCATCTAATCACTGATTCGTTTCTGCACAGCTCTTGGCAATACTCAGAAGGGCCATCTTTATTTGCATCCAATTCCACTTCACCCCAGTTTCTAGAAGCCGCTCTCCCCTAGCCCCCAGTGATTTTGTCAGGGTCATCAGTGACCTTCATGTGGCTAAATCCAACGGTCAGATCTCAGGCTACACTGGACCTGCCAGCTCAGCATATTTGACACCACTGTTGCTGCCTCTTCTTGATGCTTTTCCTCTGTGTGTGCAGGATCCCAGTCTCCCAGCTCTTCCCTTGTCTCAAGGTAGCCCCCGGTCAGTTCCCACTGCTGGTTTCCACTCAATCCTCCAGCTTCTTTCCTGGCAGGCACCAGGCCATGGTCCCTGAATCCCTCTCCTCCCAATCAACAGCCACACCTTTTCCGTCTCATGGCTGAAAATGTCATATACACTCTGAAGAGGCCCAAACTTACATCTCCAGCCCGCCCAGCTCCCTCAAATCTGGGCTCATGCCCAACACTCTGCTCCATGTCTCCACCTGGTTTTCTCGGAAGCTTTTCAAGTAGAATTCCTGATCTTCTCTCCAAATGTTATTGTCACTGCCATCCACACCTAGAGATAAATGACAGCTCCATTCTTCCCATGGAAGCTACCAAAACCTTGGAGTAACACTTGAATCTCTTCTTTGGAACCTGGCCAGCGATTTTTTTGCAGAATCTGTTGACTCCATTTGCAACATACAAAGACTTCAATCCCTTCTTCCTTCACCCATTGGCCCCAGTTTGGTCCAAACCAACCAAGAAAACAGTCTCTTTCTAATACAGCAGCTGGAGGGATTCCTCAAGAGTTACTTCAGGTCAGTAACATGTCCTTACATTGGCCTATAAGGCAGTTCACCACCTGCCCTCCTCCCCTCTCTGACTTCATCTATTAGCTTCTCCTTCGCTCACTCTGTTCCAGCCAAACAGGCTCCCAGGATGCCCCTGAACACGCCAGGTGCCTTTTCACCCCAGGACCTTTGCATGTGCTGTTTCCTCTGCCAAGATGCCCCCCTCCCCCGCTGCATGCCCGGAAAGCCTGCCCCCTCACCTCCTTCACTTCTACACACATGCAATGCTTTCTCAGGAGGTGTTCTCTAACCATCTTATTAAAACTGAATCTCCTCTTCTCCCACCTCAAAAGTCAATGACCCCCTTCCCAGATTTACTTATTACTACCTGGGTTACATATATTTAATATGTAGTTATTGTCCAGTTTCTCTCAATGTAATGACAGCTTCCTGAGGAATGTTCCCTCTTTTGTTCACTGCTGCAGCCTCACACAGCGGTGCTCAAGAAGCATTTTTTGGCCATGGTGTGCAGCGTGTGGGATCTTAGTTCCCTCACCAGGCATGGAACCTGTGCCCTCTCCCTAGGGAGGGTGGACTCTTAGACACTGGACTGCCAGGAGTCCCTCAGTAAGCATTTCTGAATGGCTAAATTGTAAGAAATTTACAGTCAGGATACCCAGCTCTGCAGTTTATCCAGGACCCAGGGCACTTCCATCTTTCTAACACACATGGATCAGTGCTGCTCATGGCCACGAGATGGCTGAGCTCATCCAGGCATGACGACATCTAACTAAAAGTGCTGTCTCTTCCTGCTGTCGGTTCTTAGAAACAAGGAAGCTCACAGCCATTTGGTAAGAAAACATCCACTTGGGTGCTGGATTCTCTGCAGTGAAACCAGGAGACAGTCCCTCCACCTGGCCTCCTCGGGTAGGGCTAGGCAACAGTGACACAGGGAAGGGATCAGCCCCTCTCTGTGGTTCTTCTGCCTCAGGGAGCTGCTCAGCAGGAAGCAGACACTGGGGGGCAGGATTTGAGAGGCTATGAACAAAGGGGGAGCACTGCATCTCCTCCCAGCTTCTTTCCTCCCCTCCACAACCTACTTCAATACAGGGGCCTCTGGGGGTGGTTCCTGTCCACAGAGCCCAGAGCATGGCCACTGAACCCACGAAACTGGATGCCAAGGGCTGCTCACCAGACGGTGACAGTTCCCTGAAACAGTACTTACAAGCACTGGGTGCCGGCTCACTGCTAGGCGGGAGCTCAGGAAGGAATGAAGACGGTGAGTGTGATTCCTCTCTTCGTGCCTCAGATCTAAGCTGCAGATCGTCACAGGTGCATGTATGCACCCACTGACTCTGTCTGCTCGGAGAGCTCTAATTCATGGTTGCTGCATGCTGGGATTCATTCCCTTCCATTGCACTTCTCACACGGCTACCAAATGCCCTATTTCCTTGCCTGTTGTGTGTGCTAAGTTGCTTCAGTTGTGTCCGACTCTTTGTAACCCTATGGACTGTAGCCCACCAACCTCCTCTGTCCGTGGGGATTCTCCAGGTAAGAATACTGGAGTGGGTTGCCACTGCACCAAGGGATGGAACCCACATTTCTTATGTCTCCTGCATTGGCAGGTGGGTTCTTTACCACTAGCCCCATCTGGGATGCCCCCTTGCCTGTTAAGGGATCTCAAATATGAGTTAGGCAATGCCTGGATCTGGTGTTAACTCAAGGTCAGATCTGTGGGCTGGCTACAGCAGACATTGCCTGGGAGCTTGGTGGTAATGAAGATTATCAGACACCATCCTCTGACCTTCAGAATCTCAGGATGTGAGGGTTGGATCCAGAAGCTATGGTTGAACAAGTCTTCCACATGCTTCTTATTGGTCCTGGAGTCTGAGAATCATGGGTAGACCCTTGCCCTTTAAGGTGTGATGGTAAAACTGAGTGCTTATCAGAAATACAGACTCTCATGGGTCACTCCAGGCCTACAGAGGAGAATCTGCATTTTTTACTAGCCTCTCCAAGGATTTCTTCGCACATCCCAGTGTGAGACACTCTTGTCTAGAAGGTCACAGTCTAGGAGGGGTCCAAAGTGCTCTTGCAGAGACAGCTACACTTAATCTGAGACTACAGACAGTGAGTTGGAGTCTATCAGAAGTAGGCAGAGGACCAGGGGTTGTGTTGCCAAAATGGCCTCTGTTCACTGGTGCTGAAGGAAACACAGAGACAGAGTTTTGGGTGAAGTAGAAAAGAGATTTTATTGCTTTGCCAGGCAAATGCCTTTGCTAATGCCCTCAAGACTGTGGGAAGCTCCTGGTGGGGGTAGTGAGAATTTGTACAGTGTTCAAGGAGCAGGGAATAAGCAGCTCGTGGATGATGAGTGGCTGGCAACAAGGTGAAGTTTCAAGCATCCTCAACCTGGTTTCAGCCGGTCTAGGGTCCACGCTCTTGCCAGGGAACTGTGAGTTTGGTGATCTGCTATGTTGTAGAATGATAGTCTAAACTGCTACCAGTTCCCCAGTTCGACAGTCACTTTTCATTTCTACATCTTCACACTGAAGATCATTAACTCTTTGTTGATCATTAATGTTGACCATTAACTCTTTCAGTTCAGTTCAATCACTCAGTCATGTCCGACTCTTTGCGACCCCATGGGCCACAGCATGCCAGGCTTCCCTGTCCATCAACAACTCTCGGAGTCTGCTCCAACTCATCTCCATTGCGTCAGTGATGCGATCCAACCATTTTATCCTCTGTTGTCCCCTTCTCCTCCCACCTTCAAACTTTCCCAGCATCAGGGTTTTTTCAAATAAGTCAGCTCCTCGCACTGAGTAGCCAAAGAACTGGAGTTTCAGCTTCAACATTAGTCCTTCCAATGAACACTCAGGACTTATCTGCTTAAATATGGACTGGATGGATCTCCTTGCAGTCCAAGGGACTCTCAAGAGTCTTCTCCAACACCACAGTTCAATAGCATCAATTCTTTGGCATTCAGCTTTCTTCACAGACCAACTTTTCATATGACTACTGGAAAAACCATAGCCTTGACTTGACGGACCTTTGTTGGCAAAGTAATGTCCCTGCTTTTTAATATGTTGTCTAGGTTGGTCATAACTTTCCTTCCAAGGAGTAAGCGTCTTTTAATTTCATGGCTGCAATCACCATCTGCAGTGATTTTAGAGCCCCCCAAAATAAAGTCTGACACTGTTCCCACTGTTTCCCCCATCTATTTGCCATGAAGTGATGGGACCAGATGCCATGATCTTCATTTTCTGAATGTTGAGCTTTAAGCCAACTTTTTCACTCTCCTCTTTGACTTTCATCAAGAGGCTCTTTAGCTCTTCTTCACTTTCTGCCATAAGGGTGGTATCATCTCCACATCTGAGATTATTGGTATTTCTCCTGGCAATCTTGATTCCAGCTTGTGATTCTTCCAGCCTAGCATTTCTCATGATGTACTCTCCATATAAGTTAAATAAGCAAGGTGACAATATACAGCCTTGACATACTCCTTTTCCTATTCGGAACCAGACTGTTGTTTCCATGTCCAGTTCTAACAGTTGTTTCCTGACCTGCATACAGATTTCTCACGAGGCAGGTCAGGTGGTCTGGTATTCCCATCTCTTGAAGAATTTTCCACAGTTTATTGTGATCCACATAGTCAAAGGCTTTGGCATAGTCAATAAAGTAGAAATAGATGTTTTTCTGGAACTCTCTTGCTTTTTCGATGATCCAATGGATGTTGGCAATTTGATCTCTGGTTCCTCTGCCTTCCCTAATACCAGCTTGAGCATCTGGAAGTTCACAGTTCACATTTTGCTGAAGTCTGGCTTGGAGAATTTTGAGCATTACTTTACCAGCATGTGAGATGAATGCAACTGTGCAGTAGTTTGAACATCCTTTGGCATTGCCTTTCTTTGGGATTGGAATGAAAACTGACCTTTTCCAGTCTTGTGGCCACTGCTGAGTTTTCCAAATTTACTGGCATATTCAGTGCAGCACTTTCTTTAGTCAGCATTTTACTTCAAAACAAGGACACAGAGGCTTGTTTAACCTCCCTTTTTCTTTGATACTCCTCAGCCTTGAGAACTGAGAACAGAAAAGGAAATAAAGCTTTAGATTTCTCAGTCTTGATGACAGAGAACAAGAAACAGAACAAAGTTTTAGATTGAGAGTTTAATCATAAACTTGGTAAGGAAACTCAATTTTAGTTCCCTCTGTTTCAATTTTCCCCAACTTTTTGAGATAATGGGTTGATAAACCGCTCTGGCTACTCCCTGCTGACTTGGGGGCATAGTCCTGCCTAATTTGGGGAAGGGACAGAGTTGAAAAGAATCCTGAGTTTCAAGCTTAGCATCAATATTTTGTATTAAGAAAACATTACCTCTATCTTTGATTGCTTTGTTGTAGCACATGGAGAACCATTCAAAATTATTAGACATATTACAATGAAGAAAATGTTTAAAATACACCTCGAAATATTTTTGAAAAGAGTTGTATTTTAGATGGCAATTAGGAAATTAAGTTTTGGAGTGTTTACTTTTTACTTATGTATTTAGTAACCAAGTAGCCTTTTGCTCGGCAGCTATAGCTTGAGCTGTCTCATTTGCTATTTCTATTTTTAAAGTAGGAGTTTTCATACTTAAAAAGAGGACACTGAGACTATACGGGTGCAGCTGGCAGCTGCTAGTACATATTGTTTAGAAAATGGTTGATGGTGTTGTGAAGTATGATCAAGTTTACAGAATTCAGGTTTTCAGTAACTTAGAAACGTGTCTGAACACACATTCATGATAGCCATGTAGTTCCACTTGGGATGTCTAAATGGTAGTTAGTTCATTTCCATTTTTTAAATGTAATTTTTTAATGGCTAAAGCATGTTTAATAGGCCACAAAAGGCTGGTCTGATTAGCCTGAAGTTCAAATTCAATCATGTACAAGTCAGAACAATTTCCCCATGTCTCAACATGTGAAATTTTCTTCCATCATTTTCCCCCCTTTAATTGCAGATCTTTGCATAAACATCACTGATAATCAAAATAGTTTCTCAACGTTGCCAAAGTGGCCAAGTTGCCTCCTCTGGGTCCATTTATGCACCTTGATGCGAGGCCTCTTTTTTTCCCTAGTTCTCCATGTTGGGGGAAAACTAATCAGATATCATTAACAAACTCAGAGGTATATTAATGGGGAAATACTTTGTAAGCTATGCATTTTATCACTTGCACTTAATTGTCACATAGCATTGTACCTGTGCTTTTAGCAATATACTTAAACAGTGATACTTGTCATGAATAGTTATATTCTATGACAACTTCACTACAGAATTTTCTTTTCATCCTGAACATTGGGGTCTAAGTATGCTTCAGTTCAATTCAGTTTAGTTGCTCAGTCGTGTCTGACTCTTTGCCACCCCATGAATCTCAGCATGCCAGGCTTCCCCGTTCAACACCAACTCCCAGAGTTCACACAGACTCACATCCATCAAGTCCATGATGCCATCCAGCCATCTCATCCTCTGTTGCCCCCTTCTCCTCCTGCCCCCAATCCCTCCCAGCATCAGAGTCTTTTCCAATGAGTCAACTCTTCGCATGAGGTGGCCAGAGTACTGGAGTTACAGCTTTAGCATCATTCCCTCTGAAGAAATCCCAGGGCTGATCTCCTTCAGAATGGACCGGTTGGATCTCTTTGCAGTTCAAGGGACTCTCAAGAGTCTTCTCCAACACTACAGTTCAAAAGCGTCAGTTCTTCAGTGCTCAGCTTTCTTCACAGTCCAACTCTCATGTCCATACATGACCATTGGAAAAACCATAGCCTTGACTAGATGGACCTTTGTTGGAAAAGTAATGTCTCTGCTTTTCAATATGTTATCTAGGTTGGTCATAACTTTTCTTCCAAGGAGTAAGTGTCTTTTAATTTCATGGCTGCAATCACCATCTGCAGTGATTTTGGAGACCCCCCAAAATAAAGTCTGATACTGTTTCCACTATTTCCCCATCTATTTCCCATGAAGTGATGGGACTAGATGCCATGATCTTCATTTTCTGAATGCTGAGCTTTAAGCCAACTTTTTCACTCTCCACTTTAAGTACAATAACTTTCCATGATGATGAGAAGACAAACAGTAAACAAAGCAACTGAACTGATTGGCTAATTCTTACAGTCCTGGTCCAGACTTACATGCCAGCTGTCTTCCACTGCTGTTGTCTCCTTTTCATCTGGTGTGGGTATCCTTTGGGGTTAACAGTCTTTTCTATAGACAATCCTATGTGGACGCCCTTCTTAAATGGGAAATATGGAATTAAGAGTCAGTTCCCTTCAGTTTTGTTGCACATGTGCTAGTTAAGAGTACCTATAAGGTCCTTATATTTAGCTTGGAGATAGTTTGTTAAATGATATCTTTTCCAGTGTACATAATCTCCTAGCTGCAGGTCACACAACATTTGATCTCTATCCAAACAAAATCACTATGATCAGACTTAGAAACAAGCTTAGAATATTCTTTTACTAATTCAATTAAACTTTATAATAATGTAACACAGCAACAAGGAGCAATCCTAGACAGAGATAATAAACACAAAGCCTCAGTACGTACAAAACTTCATGATCCACAAGAGTTTAATATTGAAATGTAATTTGCTTCTCTAGATTATCTTTATTTCTATGAAATATAGCAAAATTAAGACTGATTCACTTAAAATAGGTTTGCTTTCAATAAACACGACCAAATTATTCACATGGGTGTAACTGTTCATATAAACTCTTTCAAATTGACCACACTGGAACTTGACAGGAATCTCAGACTGAACTTTTAAATGCCTCTAAAGGCCAGAATAGCCATGCCAGTGGCCTGCCTTCAAATTCTTCCTGTGATATTTATGGATTGGGTAAATTTGTCTCTTTTGCAGGTTTATGAATATTTAAATTCCTGCTCATGCCACGAGATAGTCTTTCCCATTCCCCTGACAAAGTTGCTTAGAACCAAAGGGTCTCTGATTTCTAGAGGAACCAGACAGAGGGAAAAGAAAAATACTATAAGTTTATCTACAGATATAAGCTAGCAAACTGTTGTAAATCATAAGTAGCTTGAGTAAGAAGGGTTTTCTGTATATTAAAAGTGAAGATGAACAAGCCAGTAGTGGACTTGCTGGTGGCCCAGTGGTTAAGAATCTGAAGACAATGCAAGGAGCCTGGGTTCTGTCCCTAGTTCCATCACATGTTAGATGTGTAACCTAAAGTACAATACAAAGGAGCCTATCTATGAAACAGAAACAGAATCCAGACAGAGAACAGATGGGTGGTTGCCAAGGGGGTTTGAAGGAGGGATGCAGTGGCAGGCTGGGTTGGCAGACACAACTTTTCTACAGAGAGCGCACACACAAGGTGCTACTCTAGGGCACAGGGCTTCCCTGACAGCTCGGTGGGTAAAGAAGTGCCTGCAGTGCAGGAGACCCCAGCTCGATTCCTGGGTTGGGAAGATCCCTGGAGGAGGGAAAAGCTGCCCACTCCAGTATTCTGGCCTGGAGAATTCCACGGACTGTGTAGTCCACAAAGAGTCGGACACGACTGGGTGACTTTCACTTTCACTCTACGCCACTGAGAACTATACTCAATATTCTGTGACAAACCATAATGGAAAAGAGTGTTTTTAAAAAAGAATGTGTATATAATGGAATCACTTTGCTGTATAGTAGAAATTAACATAGCATTGTAAATCAACTATACTTCAATAAAAAGTATGAAAACTGAAAAAAAAAATTTTTTTTTAAACATGTACCCAGATTTTTAGAGCAGTGTTATTTACAACTGCCAGACATGGGAGAAACTGAGATGCTCTTCAGTGGGTGAATGAATAAACAGACTGTGATACATCCAGACAATGAAATATTATTCAGCGCTGAAAATAAATGAGCTAGCCAGGCCATGAAAAGAAGCTTAAATACATATTACTAAGCGAAGGAAGCCAGTCTGACAAGTGTACATATTGTATGATTCCAAAGCATGACCTTCTGAAAAAGGCAAAACTATGGAGACAGTAAAAAGACC
The DNA here is from genome assembly GCA_006408675.1 of Madoqua kirkii. Taxonomy (NCBI): domain Eukaryota; kingdom Metazoa; phylum Chordata; class Mammalia; order Artiodactyla; family Bovidae; genus Madoqua; species Madoqua kirkii. Next base: position 33,252 of record SJYC01012032.1, on the reverse strand, counting down.
AGCAGTTGCCAGGAATTAGGGAGGAAAAACGAAAAGGCAGAGCACCTAAGGGAGATTTTTTAGGGTTATGAAAATGATACCATTGTGATGGACACATATTATTACTCATTTATCTAAATTCATTAGACTGTACAACACTGAAAGGATACCCTACTATAAACTAGGGACTTTCAGGGATGATGAATCACTGTAGTAGGTTCATCAGCTGTGACACTGTTTGGGGGATGATGATAATAGGGGAGGGTGAGGGTATTTTGGGGGCAGTAGGTGAACGGGAAGGGTATCCTCTATCCTTTCTCCTGGGTTTTGCTACGAACTTGCACTGCTCTAAAAAACAACGTCCGTTAAAAAATCTTATGAGGCCACAGGTAGCTTACATAAAGCTGAAGTAACTTTGCCAGAGGTTCCATAGCTGCACAGTGAGGGAGCTGAAGGCAGAGCAGACATGGACCCCCTGTCTCACTCCAAGGCCTCACCAAACCAATACATCCTGCAGTTTCTATGGATCTGATCAGAAGCTACCTTTCTGTGAGACTTGCCTTTATTTCTTCTGCACGTGAATCACCTGCGCAGACTGCACACCACCTGGAGTGGACCTGACAGCCTGCATTTCTAGGGCGCTCCCTGCTAACAGCGATGGAGCAGACCGGGAGGGGACACTCTGAGTCACCAGGGCTTGTGCTCCACCCTCACCGACCTGCTGGCTGAGTCCTGCACACACCCCGAGTTTCATCATCACTGTGTCTTACTGACGCTACCTGCACCCAGAATGTCTTCCTGCCGCATCTTTGCTTGTTGAAACTCATAATCTCCCTTAGACATACACATTAAAATCCACTCGTATGATAAATCAGCACCTGACCCTCACCCACCCCCATGGACAGGCAGAAGTGATTTCTCCCTCTGACGCGCTTCCCTTGCCTTCGGCACCACTTCTTGTAGCACTTGCTTCTCCTTATTAACGGGCGCCTCCCTGCTCACTGACTGTGCATCTGTTCACTTCTGCTATTTTGAAAGCACATTGAGGAGAGGAATTCTCTTTCATCTTTACTGGTTTCTTAACAGCAAGCAGGGCTTTGTACATGGAAAGGAACATGACCTTGCCCTGCCCATTTCTTAGTTCCCTGACACTGGGCCTCTTTTCTGTAAAATGGGATGTTTGGACTGCAGTGAGGTTTAAATTAAATGTCATATGTTAAATGCCCACAGTAAGCCCCTGCCTGATAAATACTTATTGAACTGGATTTTCCTCTTTTATTATCTGAATAAGGAAAGGAAGTGGGCATGAAAGTGAGTTAATGACAGACCCGGTCCTAGTACCAGGTAACTCAACCTTTATTCAAGTCATTCTTAGACTCTATCAAGCTCTGGTATACTTTATTTCAGTTATGTGAGTACCTCCCAGTCATTTGCTGCTGCTAAGTCGCTTCAGTCGTGTCTGACTCTGTGCGACCCCATAGACGGCAGCCCACCAGGTTCTCCGTCCGTGGGATTCTCCAGGCAAGAATACTGGAGTGGGCTGCCATTTCCTTCTCCATCCCAGTCATTTATGTGACTAAAATTTATCAGTATTTACAGAAGAAACCTAGAATACTGTTTTCTGGTTCACATTTCTTGCATAAATCATTGGCTAAAATTCAGATAAGGCTTACAAATTAAAGGGCATTGATGTATCTTTACATCTTGGTAAATGGTAAAGTAACATAATATATTGAATATCCATCTATAATGTAATGGTATGTCTATATAACTCAAAATGACCAAATTTAAAAATAGGAAATGTTTCCAGATTAAACATGATCATATAAGAGAAGATAAATTATTATGACCAACCAGAGTGATTCCCACTCACTGGGACACCTTTGCAAATGCTTGATTTCTCATTTGCTTCATCTATAAAACGCAGATACTATTAATATCAATCCCCTTACCTGCATCTCATAGTTCATGAAATGAGCAAAAATTGCCAACTTATATAAGTGCTATAAAATACAGCAACTGTCCATGTGCAAAGAATCATTAGCAATAGCTTTGGGCATAATCCAGAGCTGGGGGAAAAGGCAATTTATGTGAATATACGGAAGGCAGAAGTCTTGGAGAGGACCAATGATTAAGTATTTCGCCTACTATTATTACTTTTTAGATTTATGGTCTTTGTTCCAACTGCTCCAGGAATGAGACGTGAGACACGTGTGAGGAGCTCAGAGAGCAGATTGCTTCTGGAGCCACCTTCCATGTTTTAGAATAAGAGAAGATGCTTTATCTGAAGTAGGCACGCTGACGGGCAGTGCAGGCTTGCAAGTTCCTTCAGTAGTATGTCTTCTAGACTGCATAGGGTGCTGAGTTATTGAACTTTCTCTTTTTCTATGGAAGCAGCTGAAGATGACATGCAAACAGTTGTGTGGACTCAGGAAGATTCCCTGCAAACCGCATTGCTCATCTAAAAGTAGCACAAAGAGCTGCACGTGTGTCTGTCTGTATAAAACAGAGAGAATCTGGACTTCATTAAGGGACCCGAGGAATAAACTATTCCCTAATAGATGTTTTTATAATCACGGTGGAAAGGAAGAACTAGGACACCAAAGGAAATGCGACTCGGCCATACTAACCTGTCGGTGGAAGCCTGGCGTGGGGGAAGGACGGAGTGCACAGCTGTGTCTGATGCCAGAGAGGTCGTGCCTTCCCTAAAGATGGGGAATGTAGAGGCTCTGGGAGGTACCTTATTCTAGACTGCCAAGGAGAATGCCAAATCACCCAGGAGGATGGCTCTCTCTCTTAGCTTTTGATGGAAAATCCAGAAACAACCCAATGTGACTTTCAACTGAGACTCCAGACCTAACGATCTCTGTGCCCTGAAGGTCACAATGTCCACAGGACGTGGGCTATTGAGCTGCATTAGCAGCTGTGGGACAGGGCACTTGGGCTGTTTGACCTTTGCACCCAGATACTGCTAATGCATGAAATACTTAATCATCTCTCCAGTTGTCTCACTGAATGTTTGCTGTCGTTGGCTTTTATGTCGCAGTACCTTTATTTTGTAAGGGAGGACAGAGAATAAACTTAATTGACTCAGGGATGGTGAGGAGGAGAGAAAAGGAGGCTGGAGGGTAATGTGGTCTTTCTTTCCTGTCTGGCTCCCTGAGTTGCATCTGAGCCCCAATGCTGGAGGACTAAGCTGCTTTCATTATGGACTGTGAGATTCTTGCAGGTCTGAAGAACTGTAGGCTGTAGGCTCAGAATTGTCTGAGGTACCTGGCCCAGCCCTGGGACCCAGAGGGCTGGCACCCTCACAATAAAGCCCATTAGTGAAGGCTTCAATGATGCTAGCAACAGGCTTCTCAGGCAGACTGAGTTGGGGCTGGCCGAGGCGGCAGCAGAAGTGTTGTGGTAACAGCATCTAATAGACTGACTTGGGGACCCTCTGACATAACTCTTTCCTGGGCAGAGGGGAAACTTTCAACCTCAATTCAATGTACTCTGGGCATACTCGAAAAAGGATCCACTGACTGCCATGACTAGGACTTCCAAAACTATGCTGAATAATAGTGGCAAACGTGGAAACTTTGTTTTTGTTCTTGATTTTATAAAAGAGTGTTTTGGGTTTTTCACCACTGAGAATGATGTTTGTGGGGAGTTTGTAATATATGACCTTTATTATGTTGAGGCAGTTTCCCTGTATGTCCATTTGCTAAAGAGTTTTTATCATAAATGGGTGTCAAATGTTTTCAAAAACTTTTTATGCATCTACAGAGGAGACTGGCTGGCTATACAGTCCATGAGGTTGCAAAGAGTCAGACACAATAGAGCAACTAACACCTTCACTTTTTCTATTGAGATTATATCATGTTTATTTTTCAATTTGTTAATATGGTGTATCACAATGACTGACTGCATATACTGAAGAATCCCTTGCATCCCTGGGATAAACCCTACTTGATTATGGTTTATTCCTTTAATGTGTTGTTGGATTTTGTTTGTTAGCATTTTGTTGAGGATTTTTGCATCTATGTTCATCAGTGATATTGGCCTGTAATTTTCTTTTCTTGTTATATCTTTGTCTGGTGTTGGTATCACGGTGATGGTGGCTTTGTAGAATGAATTTGGGACTGTTCCTTCCTCTGAAATTTTTTGGAAAAGTTTGAGAAGGACAGGAGTTAGCTCATCTCTGAACATTTGACAGAACTCACCTGTGAAGCTGTCTGGCCCTTGGTTTTTGTTTTTGTGGGAGATTTTTGATCACAGTTTCGATTTCAGTACCTGTGACTGCTCTGTTTCATCATTTCTTATTTCTTCCTGGTTCAGTCTTCGAAGGTGGTACTTTCCTAAGAATGCTAATTTCTTCCAGGTTTTCCACTTTATTGGCATAGAGTTCTTCATAATCTCTTATGGTTCTTTGTATTTTTGCATTGTCTGTTGCAATCTCTCCTTTTTGTTTTTAATTTTATTGATTTTTCTTCCTTTTATTCTTGATGACTCTGTGTAATGGTTTGTCAATTTTGTTTATCATCTCAAAGAACCAGCTTTGGCAGTCCTAGCCATGGCACTCTGGAGAAAGCAATGGCACCCCATCCCAGTACTCTTGCCTGGAAAATCCCATGGATGGAGGGGCCTGGTGGGCTGCAGTCCATGGGGTCACTAGGAGTTGGACACGAATAAGCGACTTCCCTTTCACTTTTCACTTTCATGCATTGGAGAAGGACATGGCAACCCACTCCAGTGTTCTTGCCTGGAGAATCCCAGGGACGGGGGAGCCTGGTGGGCTGCCGTCTGTGGGGTCGCACAGGGTTGGACACGACTGAAGTGACTTAGCAGCAGCAGCAGCAGCAGCCATGGCAATCAGAGAGGAAAAAGAAATAAAAGGAATCCAGATTTGAAAAGAAGAAGTAAAACTCTCACTGTTTGCAGATGACATACTATACACAGAACATCCATTAAGATACCATCAGAAAATTATTAGAGCTAATAATGAATTTAGCAAACCAACAGAATACAAATTCAATACATAGAAATACTTTGCATTCCTATACACTAACAACAAAAAATCAGAAAGAGAAATTAAGGAAACAATCCCATTCACCATTGCAATAAACAGAATAAAATACCTGGGAATAAATCTACCTAAGAAGACAAAAGACCTGTATGCAGAAAATTATAAGACACTGATGAAAGAACTCAAAGACAATGCAAACAAAAGCAGCTAATATCATGCTCCTCAACTGGGAGAATCAATATTGTGAACATGACTATACTACTCCAAAAACTCTACAGACTCAATGCAATTCCTATCCAATTACCAGTGGCATTTTTCACAGAGCTAGAATAAAAACTTTCTAATTAAGATGGAAACACAGAAGTCCTTGAATAGCAAAGCTATTAGTCAAAGCTAATCTTCAGAAAGAAAAAAGGAGCTGGAGGAATCAGCCTTCCTGACTTCAGACTGTACTGCAAAACTACAGTAGTCAAGACGGTATGGCACTGGCACCAAAAACAAAAAATACAGATCAATGGAACAAGATAGAAAGCCCAGAGGTAAAACTGTGCAGCTATGGGCACCTTATCTTTGACAAAGGAGGTAAGAATATACAATGGAGAAAAGACAACCTCTTCAATAAGTATTTTGCTGGCAACACTGGATAGCTTCATGTAAGTAAAGAAATTGGAACACCTCTTCACATCATACAGAAAAAGAAATAAAAGGAATCAAAATTTGAAAAGAAGAAGTAAAACTCTCACTGATTACAGATGAAATGGATCAAATACCTAAATTTAAGGCCAGAAACTATAAAACTCTTAGAGGAAAATACAGGCAGAATACTCATTGACATAAATTGCAGTAAGATCCTCTTTGACCTACCTCCTAGAGTAATGGAAATAAAAACAAAAATAAACAATTGAGACCTAATTAAACTCTTTTGCACAGCAAAGGAAACTATAAACAAGATGAAAAGACAACCTTCAAAATGAAAGAAGATAACTGCAATTGAAGCAAATAACAAAGGATTAATCTCCAAAATATAAAAATAGCATATGCAGGTCAAAGTCAGAAAAACAATCCAATCAAAAAATGGGCAAAAGATCTAAATACACATTTCTCCAAAGCCATACAGACGGCCAGTAGTAAACACATGAAAAGATGCTCAACATCACTCATTATCAGAGAGATGCAAATCAAAACTAGGGCTTCCCAGGTGGCACAGTGGTGAAGAATCAGCCTGTCAATACAGGAGACACGAGACACAGGTTCCATCCCCGGGTCGGGAAGATCCCTGAAGTAGGAAACGACAACCCATTCTGGTATTCTTGCCTGGGAAATCCCATGGACTGAGGAGCCTGGCAGGCTACAATCCATGGTGTTGCAAAGGAGTCAGACACGATGTAGTGAGTAAAAACCACAACAACACATAATAATGCATATATGTGGAAGGTAGAGAAATGGTACTGATGAACCTACTTTCAGGGGAGGAATACAGACCAGAACTATGGACAGAGTGGAGGAGACAGGGTGGGACAAATTGAGAGAGTAGCATTGAAACAGATGGGCCACCATGTGTAAAAGAGACAGCTGGGGAAGCTGCTGTGTGACGCAAAGACCTCAACCCGCTGCTCTGTGAGCATCTAAAAGGGTGAGATGGGGGTAGGTGGCAGGAAAGTTCAAAGGGAGGGGATAGATGTATACTTATAGGTGATTCACACTGCTGTACAGCAGAAATCCACACAACATTGTAGAGCAATTAGTCTCCAATTAAAAACAAATTTGAAAAGTAATGCTTTAGAGGGTAACTTCAAAAAATTAGATACACACAAATACATATAAAATAGATACACAAGTCCTACTGTATAGCAACAGGGAACTCTATTCAATATCCTGTCATAATCTATAATGGAAAAGAATATGAAAAAAATATACATATGAATAACTGAATCACTTTCTTGTGCACCTGAAACTAAGACAATGCTGTAAATCCACTCTGCTTCAATAAAAAAATAAAATGAATTTAAAAAATAGTCCACATCAAAAAAAAAAAACTTTGAAAAATAAATAAACTCTGGGGTGGAGCCCAGCTCTGCCCTTTGGCCACTTTGTGGTGTCTGCCAAGTGCCTTCATGAATCCCAGTTTCTTCAGCTATCACATAGGGTAACACCAGCATTCCCACCAACCTCGAGGGGTTCATATGGAGACTGCTGTCCAAAGGACAGGATGGACCATGGGCAGCTGGCAACTGTACTGTGCTTTGCCCATGTGCTGACCGATCATCAGACCAACACCCCTGGTATTCTCCAACCCAGCCCTAGTCTTGAGGGATGATCAGTTCAGTTCAGTCACTCAGTCATGTCTGACTCTTTGCAAACCCATGAACTGCAGCACGCCAGGCCTCCCTGTCCATCACCATCTCCCAGAGTTCACTTAAGCATTCCCACCAACCTCGAGGGGTTCATATGGAGACTGCTGTCCAAAGGACAGGATGGACCATGGGCAGCTGGCAACTGTACTGTGCTTTGCCCATGTGCTGACCGATCATCAGACCAACACCCCTGGTATTCTCCAACCCAGCCCTAGTCTTGAGGGATGATCAGTTCAGTTCAGTCACTCAGTCATGTCTGACTCTTTGCAAACCCATGAACTGCAGCACACCAGGCCTCCCTGTCCATCCCAACTCCTGGAGTTGACCCAAACTCAAGTCCACTGAGTCAGTGATGCCATCCAACCATCTCATCCTCTGTTGTCCCCATCTCCTCCTGCCTTCAATCCTTCCCAGCATCAAGGTCTTTCCAAATGAGTCAGTTCTTTGTATCAGGGGGCCAAAGTATTGGAGTTTCAGCTTCAGCATCAGTCCTTCCAATGAATATTCAGGACTGATTTCATTTAGGACTGACTGGTTTGCTCTCCTTACAGTTCAAGGGACTCTCAAGAGTCTTCTCCAACACCACAGTTCAAAGCATCAATTCTGTGATATTCAGCTTTCTTTATGGTCCAGTTCTCACATCCATACATGACTACTGCAAAAACCAGAGCTTTGACTAGACGGACCTCTGTCAGCAAAGTAATGTCTCTGCTTTTTAATATGCTGTCTGGGTTGGTCACAGCTTTTCTTCCAAGGAGCAAGCATCTTTGAGGGATGATAACAGGTGTTATTTGAGAAAAGAAAAGTTTTTTCTACTTCACAACTACATCAGCAGAATGCAAGGTTAATCATATTTAAATCTGTTCCTCACTGAGGATTTCTTAGAGATTGTAATGTCCTGTGAATCTCCACGAGTGTTTTCCACACTGTCTCTGAGAGGCCCTGAGGGCTCCCACACTGCATCCTCTGCTGGAACGCTGTATTAGATAACACAATTATCCCTGAGTGGAGGACAAAGGTGTCAGACTTGGTGTCACCTCTGATGTTAATGCTTACATCACAGGAGACTGGAAGGACAAATGAATTCACTTAACCAATGAAGTGTTAATGTGGGGTTACAACCTGGAGGGCAGAATGTTCTTGATACCAGAAAAACCCCAGGAGAAATCCCCAATGTGCAGGATGAATCTGACCAAGATCTCCCAGAGTTACCAATGTCCTTCCAGAGTCTACACAGGCCCCTGAAAGTTACATTTCTAACAAGAATCCTCTGTGAGCATGATGATTCTCAGAGATCATTTGGCCCATAGGAAAGCCCAACACTGTATTACAGACACTAGAAGGATGCATTTTTAATACCACTTAACTGTAACTTAAATATCAATAATAGGGTACATTTTGAGTGTATTCTACCACAATAAAAATGGGGAGGGGGATAAAAAAAATTAAAAACCTTAGAATAGGACTTCTGCCTTAGTCATTCAATTTTTCCCATTCGTTTGTCCACTGACACTTAGGTTGTTTTCATGCCTAGACTATTATGAGCAATGCTGCAATAAACATGGGAGAACGACCTTTCATTGAGAGAATGACTTGATTTCGTTTGGGTATACTACATACAAAGAAGTGGAATTGCTAGGTCATATAGTAGCTCTATTTTTAGTTTCTTAAGGAGCCTCCATACTGGTTTTCACAGTGACTGCACTGATTTATATTCCCACCAACAGTGCACGAGGGTTCCCTTTTCCCTATATCCTCACAGCTCTTGAAATTTCATTTATTTCAAAACAGACATTCTCAGAGGTATGAGGTGACATCCTCCTCTGGTTCTGACTTACATTTCCAGGATGATCAGTGATGCTGAGCACTTACTCATATATTTCTGGGAAATCTGTATGTCTTCTTAGAAGGTAGGTATGTCTAGGTAGGTCATTTACACAGAGTGAATTATGGTATCTTCTGGTGGAAGAACTCAGTGTTGGCCCAAAACCAATGCTTTGAAATGATTTATTGCCTGGGAAAGTGATCCCCAATACTGCTACTTACAAAAACAACAGTTGAAGTTCATCTTATTTGTAAACATAAACATGTACAGAAAAGAGAAAACTAAAAGAAAATATACCTATCAAAGAATGCACAGTGCTGCCTCTGGGTCAGTTCAGTTCAGTTCAGTCACTCAGTGCTGTCCGACTCTTTGAGACCCCATGAATTGCAGTATGCCAGGCCTCTCTGTCCATCACCAACCCCCAAGTTCACTCAGACTTACATCCATTGAGTCAGTGATGCCATCCAGCCATCTCATCCTCTGTCGTCCCCTTCTCCTCCTGCCCCCAATCCCTCCTAGCATCAGAGTCTTCTCCAATGAGTCAATTCTTTGCAAGAGGTGGCCTAAGTACTGGAGTTTCAGCTTTAGCATCATTCCCTCCAAAGAAATCCCGGGGCTGATCTCCTTCAGAATGGACTGGTTGGATCTCCTTGCAGTCCAAGGGACTCTCAAGAGTCTTCTCCAACACCACAGTTCAAAAGCATCAATTCTTCAGTGCTCAGCTTTCTTCACAGTCCAACTCTCATATCCATGCATGACCACTGGAAAAAACATAGCCTTGACTAGACGGACCTTTGTTGGCAAAGTGTCTCTCCTTTTCAATATGCTATCTAGGTTGGTCATAACTTTTCTTCCAAGGAGCAAGCATCTTTTAATTTCATGGCTGCAGTCACCATCTGCAGTGATTTTGGAGCCCCCCAAAATAAAGTCTGACACTGTTTCCACTGTTTCCCCATCTATTTCCCATGGAGTGATGAGACCGGATGCCATGATCTTCGTTTTCTGAATGTTGAGCTTTAAGCCAACTTCTTCACTCTCCTCTTTCACTTTCATCAAGAGGCTTTTTAGTTCCTCTTCACTTTCTGCCATAAGGGTGGTGTCATCTGCATATCTGAGGTTATTGATATTTCTCCCAGCAATCTTGATTCCAGCTTGTGCTTCTTCCAGCCCAGCGTTTCTCATGATGTACTCTGCATAGACGTTAAATAAGCAGGGTGACAATATACAGCCTTGACGTACTCATTTTCCTATTTGGAGCCAGTCTGTTGTTCCATGTCCACTTCTAACTGTTGCTTCCTGACCTGCATATAGGTTTCTCAAGAGGCAGGTGAGGTGGTCTGGTATTCCCATCTCTTTCAGAATTTTCCACAGTTTATTGTGATCCACGCAGTCAAAGGCTTTGGCACAGTCAATAAAACAGAAATAGATGTTTTTCTGGAACTGTTCCTTTTTCAATGATTCAGCAGATGTTAGCAATTTGATCTCTGGTTCCTCTGCCTTTTCTAAAACCAGCTTGAACATCTGGAAGTTCACGGTTCACGTATTGCTGAAGCCTTGGAGAATTTTGAACATTATTTTACTAGCGTGTGAGATGAGAGCAATTGTGCGGTAGTTTGAGCATTCTTTGGCATTGCCTTTCTTTGAGATTGGAATGAAAACTGACCTTTTCCTATCCTGTGGCCACTGCTGAGTTTTCCAAATTTATGGCATATTGAGTGTAGCACTTTCACAGCATCATCTTTCCGGATTTGAAATAGCCCAACTGGAATTCCATCACCTCCACTAGCTTTGGTCATAGAGATGCTTTCTAAGGCCTACTTGACCTCACATCCCAGGATGTCTGGCTCTAGGTGAGTGATCACACCATGGTGATTATCTTGGTCTTGAAGATCTTTTTTGTATAGTTCTTCTGTATATTCTTGCCACCTCTTCTTAATATCTTCTGCTTCTGTTAGGTCCATACCATTTCTGTCCTTTATCGAGGATTATGAATAATTTTGAAGTTTGTTTGTTTGCCTTTTGTGATTTTAAGCTTTTTTTGAAATAATTTTTATAACTGGGAAAATCATTTTTAGAGAAATGTACATCTAAAGGAAAAAGGAAGAAAGGCATGATGGATAAGAGGTCTTATCTCAGTTTAGGTGAGAGCTCAGATGTAAGGACCTTTAGGGTAAATTAATTTCTTTGAGTTAAGTGGTCCTCGATTTCCTACACTGACAGAATCCCCAGCCTTCCTGGTAGACGTTGCCCTCCCTTCAAGCCTCAAACCCCATCTGCTTGCACACCAGGTCACTGTCCTGCTGATTGGTCCAAGGTGGCAGCCAGAACTCTGATCCATATAGCTACAAGGTCTGGATGGAGGTCCAGAGGAAGAAAATCAATCCTGTGTCCTATTGCCTGGTAATAATTTCTGCAGCAAAGCTGTCAGAAATTACTGCTGCATCCCTCAACTGACAGTGAAGGGAGTTTTTGAAAACTATTCAGAAGACAGGAATGGTAAAAGGAAGTAATGACTACCTCTGTTCCATGGCAAATTCAAGAAGTACAGCAGTTTATACATTTTGTCTGTGTCTAGCCCGCTGCCTACGTTTGTTGATTTTAGTGACTATAAAAATTCCATCCAAGGGCTTTCTTAGCTTCACTGCCAACAGCAGTTCCCCAATCCTATTTCCTATTAGGTGTCAAGTTCTTCCATGAGGAGTTCTAGATTCCTCAGGGTTTCCAAGTGCCTATCCGCTGCTCTGGGAGTAGGGGTGGGCAGGTGAGAGGTGGCTGCCGGCTCGGGCTTGGCTTCTCTGCTCGGAGTGGAGGCAGCTATGAAAATCCCTATTTCCAAGATCACTGGTCTTGGGGTTGAGGGTAGCAGATGCTCAGTGACTGGTTTACAAATGCTACTGTTCAACAGTCTGAACTTCTCTTTGGTACCAAGCCCTTCTCTGTCATCCTTTGACCCAGTCTTCTGGGATGTCCCACTTCATTTATTCATTTCCACCATCTCATCCATTTATCTCATTTTCCACCAAAGAGAAGTTCATAGAGTGATTTCTGTCTGGAACACCTTGGAGCTCCCTCAACCCCATGTGGCTACAGTTCCAGGTCAAGTGTCAGAATCTGGCTGGGAGACCCAAACTGCCTCCCCAGTCAGCATGCTACCAGCTTATGCTTTGGGGGCCCTCGATGATAATGAACACAGAACAGCGTTCTTCCTCGTCTGTGTAATGGGCATAGAGTTGACCCTTTCCTGCCTCCTCGTAGAGGAAGCAGCGCAGCGACACTTAGTCAGCTGATAGAGCAAGTCCCGTAACCCTGCGGTACTTCCCGGGGAAAAAGACACAGACTATGGGGCTGACGCAGCAGTGCGCATAGGCAATCACCTCTGACACTTCAGTGGCCAAATCCAGCTGGCTGCAGTGCTCACACAGGGACTCTTGGAAAGCAGAAACAAACACAGTCAGATTGTAGGGCGTCCAAAAGAGAAAGAAGGTGATCACGATGACAAAAATCGGCCGTACCATGTTCCTCCCTCTCCAAGTTCTGAGCAGACTCCTTATAATCCGTCGATAGCAGACAATCATGACCAACAGAGGCAATATCAGCCCCAAGATGTTCAGTTTCAGAGCCAGGAACTGCTTCCACTGTCTTCCATGGCTTTCAGGAGGAAAATGAAGACTGCAGCTGTAATGGGTGAGCCACCACTGCGTCTTGGAAAAATGCAAGCCGGGGACAGAAGCCAAGATAGCCAGGACCCAGGTGACACTGGTGGTGATGATGCCAAAGGTGGTGGCACTGAGCCTCAGGGAGGACCGGGGCGGGGCTAAGCAATAGGTGCCTGTAGATGGTCAGCAGCATGATGAAGAAGCTCTCGCTGTACAAGCCGATGAAGAACAGCCCAGAGAGCAGCTTACACATGGCGTCACCGAAAACCCAATCACCCTTCATCTTGTAGTCGATCCAGAAGGGCAGTGTGAAGAGGAAGATGAGGTCGGAAATGGCCAGGTTGAGGAGGTAGATGTTAGATACCTTTCTGAGCCTCTTGTTTTTCATGAGGACCAGAAACATTAGGATGTTGCCAATCAGGCCAATGATAAACACCACCGAGTACAAGGGGGGCAGCAGCTGGGCCCCAAAGGCCCTCTCCTGTACCTTCTGGCATGGGGTCGTGTCCCCGTAGTCGTATTCTGTGGTCATGTCATAGTCCTTTGTGCCGGTTGAAGTTTCCATCCTGGCTTCTGCCACGGGTCAGGGGAAATGCTTCTGTATGTATCTGCTGTTAAAGGCAGTGGGCTCTAGACAACAGAAACAAGGCAGAGAGTACACGCCCCTAACCCCTGGACAGCTGTTCACTAGCACCTACTGTGTGCCACGCCCTGTGCAGCAAGGGAGACCCAGGTCCTCTGCCCTCGTGCAACCTGTAGTCTACCACACTAACAAACAGGGCGTGCACACACCGCTAACTCCAGTGCTCTGGCACTGAGTGCCCTGCAGGAGACGTCCAGAGGACGGAGAGCGCAGACAGGGGGGGACAAGGGGGCCTCCCATGTCCACGACCAAGGCCTCCTGAGGGCTCCCGTGGACCCGGCGCTGGGCTCAGTGTTAAACAGGCCTTGAGGGGGTGCCGTGGCCATTCCCCACTTTGGAGGGGAAGGCACACAAGCTGGGAGCAGTCAGGACCCAAAGCCGCTGAGAACAAGAGCTGAAGCTCAAACCCTGCGCCTGCCACTCTCAGGCCCGCTCCTGAAGCCCCCAGGCTCCCCCCGCCAGTCACAGGGCAGGGACTGCACTGTGGCGTCCCCAGAGGAGGCTGGGAAGGAAATCAGCTCTGGCCGAAAGTCCAAAACTTACTAACAGAGCTTTCTGGCTTTGGGGGCTAAAATGCTTCTCAGCCAGGGGTGATACAGTGCCGGGGGGCACAGGTAAATGTGACTGTTTTTTTGGCTGTCACAAACACTGGGGGATGCTACTGTTGTTAGGTGGCCAGGGCCGAGGATGTATTGCGATGTAAAAATTACCCTACAGCAAACACCAGCAGTGCTGCCACAGTGAGATCCTCATTTGGGGGCTAAAATGCTTCTCAGCCAGGCGTGATACAGTGCCGGGGGGGCACAGGTAAATGTGACTGTTTTTTTGGCTGTCACAAACACTGGGGGACGCTACTGTCGTTAGGTGCCCAGGGCCGAGGATGTATTGCGATGTAAAAATTACCCTACAGCAAATACCAGCAGTGCTGCCACAGTGAGATCCTCAGAGGCCAGCCCATCCCCTGGCTTGACCCACGTCACACAGTGCTCTGCAGTCACCCAGGATCTCTGAAGACCTCCTGAGAGAGCCGTGAGGAGTCGTCAGGAACAGTCTGCAGGAAGTTCGGTGACCTGGTAAGAAGACGGGGCTCTAGGGAAAGAAAGGCTCAGAACAGCTTCAAGACATGGAATATCACATAGTGACCAGACACTGGTCAGTATTCTCCTAAGTTTTTAGATATTTTTAACTAGGGTTGCCTCAAAATAAAAACAAACAAAAACCACTAGATGGCTTGGCTTTGTAGAACCTCTCCAGCTCTTTCTTTTTAGCACTCTTTTCCATTGTTTACAATCACTTATTGAAGAACCTCTCCAAGGGAGGAAGTCTTTTGTCTAACCCACTGGTTCAGTGATATCAAATAAGCTAACCTACCTCTTTAACTTCAGTTCCTCTCTGTACCTAGGGAAACTAATCCTTCATTTGCAAGACTATTGTTAGGCAATGTCTGACCTTTCCCCTGGAAATTATCAGGTCCTCAATAAATATTAGGGGACGTCCTTCCCTGCAGGCACCCTTCTTCGAGGCCTAGCACCACCAGGAATGTTCCAGGTTTCAATCCTATTCTGGCTAATGTACCCCACTCCCTACAGGTCTGTCTGTAGTTAATCTGGAAAATGAATTCTGCTTGAGAGTGATGGGCACTGACAGTCCTTTCCATCTGCTCTGCACTGTGAAATTTCCAACATGCTGCCATCAATCTAACTGATTTGACCTAAACATCAGTCAGAAAAGTGGGTGGTACCTGCAGCATAAATTTCCATCTAAAATCTTCAGATTCCAGTGCTCCTCCTTCCACAGTGCTTAATGAATGTTTCCTGCTCACAAAATTCATGTTCCTGCAGTGGCACTGTGAGACTAAAGCACGGGGGATGGTGTTGGTCCCCATGACTGTGGGGGTGGTCCTCTCCCATCAAATCCACCCCTATAGCTTGCTCTCCAATTCCTGAACTTGCATACAGCCAGTCAAGCCTCTTTCTGGAGAAACCCAGGCTGCCACTCACTAAACAAGCTGTGCTGGCAATTTCTGATTTCTGCGGCCACTGCCAGTGCAGACAGCTCCGTGTGGCAGTCAGCACTTCTGGGTGGGTTCTCAGGCTTACTGTGTTAGCAGCGGGCAGCACAGACAGCAAGGGGTGCAAGGCTGAGCCCGTGAGCCCAGTTTCTGGGGCATTTTGGCAAAGGTGGAGGCAAACCACGTCAGCACTGTCAGGGGCCATCTGAACAGAGTCGCCTTCACACCCACGCCCACCTTCAAGCCAGATCACTATTTCCCCACTTGTTGGGCACCAGAATCAGCTCCTGGGCATGTTGTCCCAAAAGGGAGATGGACTGGAGTGAGGCCCTGGAGGCGAGACCCAAGGAGCATGTTGCCATGTCACGCGGCAGTCCGTCTGCAGCCTGCTCCTAACGTCTGCCCCAGGCCGTTGCCCCAGTGGTCCAGCGCCAGCACTCTTTATCCTGGGAGCTGGTGAAGCCTCTAGACAGACAAAGGGCCGTCGGTGGTGGTGGAAGATGGCCAGGCCTGGTGGGGTGCAGGAGCTGGCTTCTACTGGTTCACGAGAGCCAGCCGTGTGCAGCTGTTCTGCACTCACCATGCTGGTGACTACCAGCGCCAGCACTCTTTATCCTGGGAGCTGGTGAAGCCTCTGGACAGACAAAGGGCCGTCGGTGGTGGTGGAAGATGGCCAGGCCTGGTGGGGTGCAGGAGCTGGCTTCTACTGGTTCATGAGAGCCAGCCATGTGCAGCTGTTCTGCACTCACCATGCTGTTGACTCGAAGTCAACCAGGATGGGAACATTTACACGTGGGAATCGGCCAACACTAGCAACCAGGGCACTTTTCTCAGGAGAATTAGCTGATAGACACTTACCAGTGCATTCATGCCCTTCAGTCTGAATAGCCTAGAGTTGTCCTGGAGCCAGAATGGGGACTTACAGGTCAGTAAGGGGCACAGAGCCTGGTGGTTGGCTGTGCAAACTTCTGGGGATTAAAATCTTGAAAGTCTGGGACCCTCCAGACCTACTGGAGGAAAGGCTGAAGTAGATACCTCCAAGTAGCCCCCATGTTCTTGCATCTTCAGAACAAAATTCTGACCTCCCTCTTCTTTAGAACAGAACGGATGCTCCCCCAGGAGATCACGTGGACAGCTGCCTGCCTTCTGGCGGGTGAGATCCTACCTCCTCCTAAAACAGCACATAGTCCTAATTCTGAGGATCCTTGTGTCTAGTCCTCTTCAGAAACTGTCTCAGTATCAAATAATCTTTGCATCTGCAATTGTTTCTCTGATTAATATTACCCTTTTTGCTAAAATTGCTTCTTACAGCACATTTGGGCTTTGTTTCCATGGGGAAATTTGACTGTTGTTAGTGTCTTGAACAATTGTCTGCAGAAAGTACCTTAATACTGGGATGACTTCCTTAATCACTCACCAGAAACCACTATAAAAGAAAGCATCCTGTTTTTAGCAGAAAGATAATCTCCCCCCCAAAAGTCTGAGCACCCAGTTGTATAAATCCATACATCCTCAGTATTGCTATGCAATTCATTGCCTTTCAGAAACATCGCTGGGTCCTTAGACATCTGACTGGCCTTTGAAGGATTCCCTACTCCTGACGAGACAGACAGGTAAGCAAGTCATGTCCTGCAATAAGAGGACTACAGTCCACACTGTCCACATGCCAGCAACAAGACCCTCACCAGTAACTAACAACACAGAAGAGACAAGTGTCACTTACTCTGGTTTCAGAGGACTGTGTCCATGAGGTGTGTGTCTGGAGGACATTCCTCTCTTCTCCTATCTTGATCACCCTGGACTTCCAGATCAAGGAATTAATATCAGGAAGCAGAAAAGTAGCGTCTGGGACTTTGGAACTCCTCTGCCAGCACTTGTGGTAAACTGCCAGGCTTGCACACCAAGGCCACTAGACCTGGTCCATTTGGAGAACATTTCATTCCCGTCTGGGGAATTTCTACTAAGAACATCCCATTTGTGAGGTGCCGCTTTGACCCAGGCCACCACCAGCCTATCGGGACTTGGATGTCCATTTGAGCCTAGGGCTCTTTGTTTCTTGTATGAGCGTGCGGCTTCCGTCTGTCTGGTGAGGACTTTGGTTTTGCTTTCAGTTCTGTGCACAAGGCTGTTTCATGCCATGCACTGTGGCCATTGCTTCCTCTTCCACATCTGACACCCCCTCAGGGATGACTGGCACACTGGGCGACCTATAGCTATGAATCTACTACTTAGAAGAATGAGATCCTACTGTAATTCTGTTTGACCAATGAATATACCTAAAAGTAATGAGAGGTGGACTAAATTATTATACTATTCTTCAGCGAGAATTGTTTTGTCACAGGAATGGAAAGGCTGGGAACACTCTCTACTCCATCTGTGCCAGGCACTCTGGTCTCGCTCCTGTAGGGGAACTGAGTCACTCTGAACCCCCATAGAGCATCTCTGGGTTTGTTTTCTTTCAATAGCTGAGCCAATCTGTTTGGAAGCCTTTCTCTGGAAGTTTTAAACTGTACCTCCTCTGGTTTTCTGTCTGTGTGGACAGAGCTTATCTGTCTTTTGTGTTTTTCTATGTATTGTTTCAGGATGAACCGCTCTGACATTTTGTATGATGGGAAATTCTACCTGCTCATTGCAAGCCAATTTGGGAGTAGAAATGGAATCTTTAAGCTATACCTTGTCTGATCTTTTGTTTGTGGGACCATATTTGTTGTGTGCCTGAATGTGCAACAGTAGTTGCACTGACTGGTTGAGACAAATAATAAGGCTCACGTGTGACAATACAAGCTAGGCTTCAATAGTATGTGAATAGAGAACTTCCAGATGTTCAAGCTGGATTTAGAAAAGGCAGAGGAACCAGAGATCAAATTGCCAACATCCATTGGATCACAGAAAAAGCAAGAGAATTCCAGAAAAACATTTACTTCTGCTTCATTGATTACACCAAAGCCTCTGACTGTGTGGATCACAACAAACTGTGGAAAATTCTTAGAGATGGGAATACCACACCACCTTACCTGCCTCATGAGAAACCTGTATGCAGGTAAAGAAGCAACAGTTAGAACTGGACATGGAACAACAGATTGATTCCAAATTGGGAAAGGAGTATGTCAAGGCTCTATATTGTCACCCTGCTTATTTAACTTATATGCAGAGTACATTATGCAAAATGCCAGGCTGGATGAAGCACAAGCTGAAATCAAGATTGCTAGGAGAAATATCAATAACCTCAGATATGCAGATGACATATACCCTTATGGCAGAAAGCAAAGAAGAACTAAACAGCCTCTTGATGAAAGTAAAAGAGGAGAGTGAAAAAGCTGGCTTAAAACTCAACATTGTAAAAGTTAAGATCATGGCATCTAGTCCCATCACTTCGTGACAAATTGATGGGGAAACAATGGAAGCAGTGACAGACTTTATTTTGGGGGGCTCCAAAATCACTGCAGATGGTGACTGCAGTCATGAAATTAAAAGACACTTGCTCCTTGGAAGAAAACCTATGACCAACCTAGATAGCAGAGACATTACTTTGCCACCAAAGGTTCGTCTAGTCAAAACTACAGTTTTTTTTTCCAGTAGTCAGGTATGGATGTGAGTGCTGGACCATAAAGATGGCTAAGCAACAAAGAATTGATTCTTTTGAACTGTGGTATGGGAAAAGACTCATGAGAGTCCCTTGGACTGCAAGATCAAGCCAGTCAATCTTAAAGGAAATTAACCCTGAAGATTCATTGCAAGGACAATGCTAAGGCTGAAGCTCCAGTAGTTTGGCCACCTGATGCAAAGAACTGACTCACTGGATAAGACCCTGATGCTGGGCAGGACTGAAGGCTGGACGAGAAGGGGACAAGAGAGGATGAGATTGCTAGACGGCATCACCGACTCAATGGACATGGGTTTGAACAGGCTTGGGAATTGGTGATGGAGAGGGAAGCCTGGCATGCTGCAGTCCATGGGGTCACAAATAGTTGGACACGACTGAGCGACTGAACTGACTGTGACAATACCAGGGTGCCATTCCCTATCATGTTGGTCTTTGCCTGTGGTAGAACATTGGTTAGAATTTTCTCTCTTGTTAAGGGTGACCAGAGCTCCATTCCAAGCTGTAAATGCCCCCTGCCTTCCAGGGTATTTTTACTAAACTGGGATGTCTTCAGCTATGTCTCCATGAAAAGCATTTGCTATTTCTATCTGCCTGTGCCCTAGCCCTCTGGAACACTTATCTATTCCACCTATAGATCCTGAGACTGAAGGAAAAAGTGTGGAAAGAAGGCTTTCTTAAACTCAAGCAGAAAAACTGTGAGGTTTCTGGTTCAGTCTTTATGTACAAGTTAACCTGTATATGGCCTTCCCTGGTGGCTCAGATGGTAAAGTGTCTGTCCACAACGTGAGAGACCTGGGTTCAATCCCTGGGTTGGGAAGATCCCCTGGAGAAGGAAATGGCAATCCACTCCAGTATATTGCCTGGAAAATCCCATGGACAGAGGAGCCTGGAAGGCTACAGTCCATGGGGTTGCAAAGAGTCGGACACGACTGAGCGACTTCACTTCACTCACTAATGCAAGTGAGATAAGAGCTTCTGCGTAAACTCTTTAGGAATAGTTGTTTTAGAAATGTGTACTTAAGAATGATCTCCCCAGGTATTTGGTAGCTTAGAAATTTTGAGTTAAGTTAAATGACAGGTTTATCAAATAGCTAGGTTATTTCTAAACAAAATAAGATACTGAAACATTACTGAATACTGCCTTCCTTTGGCAGAGAGAGACTCATATTTAGGAAACTAAAGATACTGGTGGCACCCTGAGATATAATAAAGTATATGAGTTTTGCATGATCAAGATTTTCTAAAATAGGATTAAATTTAGTTGGGTAAATGGATTTAAGTATTGTCTGCCAGTTTCCAAAAGTTCTTTTGGGTTTCCCAGGTGACTCAGTGGTAAAGAATCCACCTATAAAGACTGAGATGAGTAAGGAGTTATAGGTTTGATTCCTCGGTGGGGAAGGTCACCTGGAGGAGGAAAGGGTAACCAACTCCAGCACTGTTGCTTGAGAAATCCCATGGACAGAGGAGCCTTGAGGGTTACAGTTCACATATAGAGAGGAGTTGGACACAACTTATCCTTGAACACTGAGCCCAAGTGAAAACTTTTGACCTCCAGGTAACTTGAAGATATTTCAGAGGACCCCTCAGTCATCTCAGAGAGAAATATTTAACTAGGATTACTTGCTATATTGGACTTCCCTGGTGGCTCAGATGGTAAAGTGTCTGTCTACAATGCGAGAGAACTGGGTTCAATCCCTGGGTTGGAAAGATCCCCTGGAGAAGGAAATGGCAATCCACTCCAGTATACTGCCTGGAAAATCCCATGGACAGAGGAGCCTGGAAGGCTACAGTCCATGGGGTCGCAAAGAGTCGGACACGACTGAGCGACTTCACTTCACTTCACTTGCTACATTAATTACAATCAGTTAAATTTAATCCCAATATTTTAACCAAGTTTCTTTACCGGATTACATTGCAATCAGATGTATACTTATGCATTCTCCTCTTTTTTAAACTCTTTCTGTCATTTATAAACAGTTATTGCATTCATCTTCAAGAAGCTTTATGAGAAGGACCACCTTTGACAAATACAGGCTTCTGATGATTTTCATGTCATACAATAACAGGAGGGAAAGGAGCAGGGCACAACTTTTGAAAGAATGACATAGCCAAGGACACAACACAAACCAATTAGAATCAAATGGGACCAAGATGGCAGACAAGACTAGAATTTGATCCTCAATCAGTAAGTGAAAGGACACACCCAGAGGTGCCGTAACAGTTCCAAGGCACTGTTAAAAGACCGAGAAGTAGGCGAGATCCTGGAAATCTCCACCTTTCCCAAAAGTCTGCTTCCCTGGTGGCTCAGAGGGTAAAGCGTCTGCCTGCAGTGCAGGAGACCTGGGTTTCATCCCCGGGTCGGGAAGATACCCTGGAGAAGGAAATGGCAACCCACTCCAGTACTCTTGCCTGGAAAATTCCATGGACAGAGGAGCCTTGTAAGCTACAGTCCACGGGGTCACAGAGTCGGGCACAACTGAGCGACGTCACTTCCCAAAAGTAGTTGGAATAATCCTCCCACTTATCAGCATATGAAATTACCCAGCCTATAAAAGCTAACCATGCCAAATTTGGGGCCACACTTGCCCTCTATGATGGCCCACACTGTCTGTGGAGTGTGATTCTGTCTGAATCTGAATAAATCTACTTCTTACCTATAACTTTATCTCTCATTGAATTCTTTCTGTGATGAGACATCAAGAACCTGAACTTTATTAGGTCCTGAAATCAGGTACCATGTGTTTTGCCCAGGTTTGAGTCCCAGCCAGGTGGGTTCAAGTCCCAAGCAGGATGCCCTCCAGACCAGAGGTTCTCAAAGTGAGGACCCTAGAACAAAAGCATCAACACCTTGGGAACTTACTAGTAGTGTGAGGCTTGGGCTCCTCCCCAGACTTACTGAATCAGAAATTCTGCGTTTTAGTATGCCCTCGACTGAAAGTTTGAGAACCATGGATCTGGTTTTCCACCAGGCATGTGGCCCAACGTTTTAGATGACCTCCCTCTAGACCTGGGCTGGCCCTGATGTGAGTTGAGAAGACTTCTTTTGCTTTCAACTTGAGGCTGAAACAAGAAGCTGCTCAGTGGCCCCTTCTGCTTCCTCTTCCTGTCACCTGCACCCAGGGCCCCATGGACCTTTCAAAGTTGAAAGGCAAACTTCTTAGTGCAGACACACATACGTACCTACACACACACACACACTTGGTCTTTTTGTTTTTAAAACACAGGTGAGCATATGATACACATTTTTTTCCATATGTGGCCCAGCGTTTTAGATGACCTCCCTCTAGACCTGGGCTGGCCCTGATGTGAGTTGAGAAGACTTCTTTTGCTTTCAACTTGAGGCTGAAACAAGAAGCTGCTCAGTGGCCCCTTCTGCTTCCTCTTCCTGTCACCTGCACCCAGGGCCCCATGACCTTTCAAAGTTGAAAGGCAAACTTCTTAGTGCAGACACACATACGTACCTACACACACACACACACTTGGTCTTTTTGTTTTTAAAACACAGGTGAGCATATGATACACATTTTTTTCCATCTTGCTTTTGTCACTGAACATCATACCCAAGAGGTTCTTCCCGACCAGCACACAGGAGCCTGTGCTTAGGCAAAGGTCCTGTTGCAGTGGGAATGGAGGGAGTGGCAGCAAGGCGCCCGCCACAGGATTCCGACTCTGACTTTGTCTGGGACTCTGATTTCACGATTCAGCATCCTGCCCAGTGTCAGCCCCATCCTGGCCCACTGGTCCCTCCAGTCTGATCTTCCTCTTTACATCTCACCATGACATCTAGTCCTAACCCAGTCCTGTTTCTGCTTCTCCTTTCCGGTCACAACAACAACATCCCAGAAAGCTTATGCTTTGTGTTAACTAACACAGGGTGAGGCCAGGCTCCTTGGCTCCAGGGAGCCCACCTGTCAACGAGGCACACTTCAGATTCAAATGTTGCACCAGCAGATTAATTTGCAAGAGAGGGGATACAGTGTTGTGACCTTGGAGAGCTCTCTGTTGTCTAATCCTGGGATGTACTCTCTGTCTATGTGGGGAAAGGAGGGGGCTTCTGCTCCCAGGTCGCATTCTGACTCCAAAGGCCGGTAAGTGTCCCACAGATGAAGAGGAGGGCCTCTGGGGCACAAGAGTGGATCCTCAGAGCTAATCCACCCCCGTCCCCTCCATATCACCTCATTTCATCCCCATGTCCTCCTACCCTGTTTCTCTTTGTCTAATTTCTTTTCCTAGTCTCCTTTCTCACCACCCTTCCTCACTCCATATTTCTCCTCTCTCCTTAATCTCTGCCTCCTTCCCTATCTTGGCCTCTCCCAGGCTCTCTTGCCCCCAGAATTCTAAAACCCCCAGACTCTTGAGAGTCCCTTGGACTGCAAGGAGATCCAACCAGTCCATTCTGAAGGAGATCAACCCTGGGATTTCTTTGGAAGGAATGATGCTAAAACTGAAACTCCAGTACTTTGGCTACCTCATGCGAAGAGTTGACTCATTGGAGAAGACTCTGATGCTGGGAGGGATTGAGGGCAGGAGGAGAAGGGGATGACAGAGGATAAGATGGCTGGATGGCATCACGGACTCGATGGACGTGAGTCTGAGTGAACTCCGAGAGATGGTGATGAACAGGGAGGCCTGGCGTGCTGCGATTCATGGGATCGCAAAGAGTCGGACACGACTGAGTGACTGAACTGAACTGAACTGAACAACCCGACAAACCACAGGGAAAGGTCTAGCAGTCCCTCTGCTCTGCTCAGTTGCCCCCTTGTGCTGGGTCTGCTCCCAGGCAAAAGAGAGTGTTGGGCATGTCTCTGATGATGCCTCTCATCTTGCCTGGATTACCCAAGAGGACACCTCCTCCATGAAGCCTTCCAACCCTCTGTAGGGTAGATGCTGGAGCTCAGAGAGTTTTAAGTTTTGGGGGGTGGTGGTAGATTTTCTGTTATTCACACTTAGTGTATAGGTTGGACATTTGGACAATAAACAGCAAGGCATCACTCAAAATAACTCAAAAAATTAGAACGACTACAATCTATAATTTTCTGGGCTTTTCTGGTTGTTCCACAGGGAAGAGGGTTCGATTCCTGATCCAGGAGGATCCCACATGCTACAGAGCAACTAAGCCCGTGCACCACAACTATTGACCCGACCCCAACTGCTGAGGCCCACGTGCCAGGACCCTGTGACAAGCAAAGCCCGCAAATGAGAAAGCTGCGCACTGCGCCTAGAGAATGGTCCTGCTCACCACAGCTGGAGAAAGACCAGTCAGCAGTGAAGACCCAGCATGGCCAACGAATGCATAGACAAAAGGAGGCTTGACTTTTCTAAAACTTGGGATGGTGGCTCTTGTTTGGTGCCACTCTATATAAAGTTCTCTTATACAATTGTTCATTTCACTATCTATATACCTCTCTGTCTTTGCAGCTTAATAAACAACCTCAAAACTTTGGGGCTTAAAAAGCACAAAGAAATTGTCTATGACTCTGTGAGCTAGGCGGGTGTTCCCACATGGCCTCACTCCCACGGCTGACGGTGGGCGCTGCTTGCTGACTGGAGTGCCTCCATTTTCCACGTGGCCCTCGTCCTCCAGTCGGCCAGGCTGGCTTTATGCATGACGGTCTCAGGCATGAGAAGAACCTATAAAGCACCTTAAGGAAAAGTCTCCGAGGCCACAGAGGATCGCCTCTGCTGCAGTCTATCACTCACAGCAAGTCACAGAGCCAAGCCACAGACAAGGCAGTCAGGAAACAGAATCTGCCTTTTCAGGGGAAGAAATAGAGCCACGCTGTAAAAGCCAGTGTGTGCTGAGACGGAAGGGCTCTGAAGCCATGTTTATCTCCTACCAAAAGCGCAGGCCTCCTCTAGTTCCCTCACCCAGGGGTTCCTTCAATTCCTGTCCTCTGATGGTCCTGTCTTCCCTCATCCTTAGCCACTCACTCCATTGACCCTCCCTAATCCCGGGATTCTACCATCATCAACATCTGTGTCCTTTTTGCCTCGGGTCCCAGCATCCCAGCCCCTTACCTCTCGCTCACCTTTACTTCTCACTGCCTCTAGCATCTCAGCTCCTGTGGTTCTTTGACCCCAGGGCAACCAGTGACGTTTCCATTTCTCCTGACCCTCAGCCTCCTCGTGCCCTTACTCCATCACCTTAAAGTCCAGGGGCCACCATTACAGTCCCTCCTGTACAAACATCCTCAACGCCTTCACTCTTTTCTGATCTGGTTGTGTCCCCCTGGCACAAACCCAGTCCTGATCAGATCCAAATCCCCACCGGCACCATGAAGTTGAACGTGGCTGGAGGAAACCACACATGGAACTGACTGGGACCCCCTAAATTACTCACGGCCACATGCAGAGGGCCCCTCATGCCCATCAATGGCCTTCCCCCTCTTAGACATTATGTCACACTTTCTGCCTTTTCCCTGAACCTCCAGCACCACCTCCACCATCCTC
This sequence comes from Madoqua kirkii, assembly GCA_006408675.1. Taxonomy (NCBI): domain Eukaryota; kingdom Metazoa; phylum Chordata; class Mammalia; order Artiodactyla; family Bovidae; genus Madoqua; species Madoqua kirkii. The sequence continues at coordinate 7,719 of SJYC01012032.1, read as the reverse complement.
AGTCTTAGCTGATGACCTTGTTCCCCATGTCAGAGAGAAGACAGAAGGCTCAGAAGAGACTGTTTACACACCCCACCTCCCTTCTTCCCATCCACCCTTCCCTGGCCCTTCTACCTGCCTCCCTCCTGCCACGTGGATGGATTCTCCATGCTCCAAGCCCATCTTGTCCACACTGCCCGGGATCACATCCTCTCTCATCAGCACGAGGACGTCATTCTGGTCATCTTCTCTGGTATCACCAATTTTTCTTGCTTTGTCAGGTTATTCTCATCAGTATGCACTTATGCTCTCACTTGATCTGAAACAAATAAGCAAACAAAGAAGTAAGCCAGCAAAGTCTCCTTTGATTCCACTTTCATCTTTAACTACTGAGTCATTTCTTTAAAAAAAAAATTATTTATTTATTCCACTGTGCTGAATCGCAGGTGTGGCACATGGGATCTTCACCGTGAGATTTGTAAGTTGCAGCATGTGGGATCTAGTTCCCTGACCAGGGATTGAACCTGGGCCCCCTGCATTGGGAGCAAAGACTCTCAGCCACTGGACCATCAGGGAAGTCTCATGAGTACTACACAGCTCTTTACAATACTCAAAAGAGTTGTCTTTATTTGTATCCAGCTTCACTCCACCCAGAGTTTCTGGAGCCTGCTCTCTCCCTAACCACCAATGATTTTGGGAGGTTCACCAGTGACCTCCAGGTGGCTAAATGCAACGGTCAGTTCTCACGCCTCGTTGGATCTGACTGCTCAGCACATTTAACACCATAGTTGATCCCTTTTCTTGACACTCTTCCTCTGTGGATGCACGACACAGTTTTTCCCTGGTTTTTCCACAATTCACAGGCAACAGGCAGCTCCTTCTCCATACCCACTGCTTTCTGCTCAGTGTTCCAACTTCCTAACCTTGGCACGCCCCAGGCATGGTCCTTGAATCCTTCCCTCTTTCTGATCTACATTCACACCTTTGGCGGCATCATTCACTCTCGTGGGTCCAAACATCATATTCACACTGAGGACGCCCTAATGTTCATCTCCAGCCCACCCCACCCCTCAAATCTAGGCTCATACCCAACACTCTGCTCAGTGCTTTCACTTGGGTCTCTCAAAAGCATTTCAAATCAAATTCCTGATCTTTTCCCCAAATTTTGTCACTGTCATGAGCATCTAGAGGTAAAGGCAGCTCCATTCTTCTGATGGAACCTACCAAAACCTTGGAGTAACACTTGAGTCTACTCTTCTGAATCTGACCTGTGATCTGTTTGCAGAATTTGTTGACTCCATCTTCAAATATATAAAGACTCAAATACCTTCTTACTTCATCCACTGGCCCCCACTTTGATCCAAACAAACTAAGACCACAGTCTCTTTCCAAAACAGCAGCTGGAGTGATTCCTCAAAGGTTACTTCAGGTCAGGCACACCTCCTCCAAGTCCTTACATTGGCCTGCAAGGCTGTTCACCACCAGCCCTCCTCCCCTCTCTGACTTCATTATAGCGTCTCCTTTGCTCACTCCATTCTAGCCAAACTGACTCCCACGATGCCCCTGAACACGCCAGGTGCCTTTCTACCTCAGGGCCTTTGCACATGCTGTTTCCTCTGCCAAGATGCCCCTCCCCCACATGCCTGGAAAGCCTGCCCCCTCACCTCCTTCATTTCTACACGTGTGCAATGCTTTCTCAGGAGGTGTTCTCTAACCCTCTTATTAAAATTGAATCTCCTCTTCTCCCACCTCAAAAATCAATGACCCCCTTCCAGATTTACTTATTACTACCTGGGTTACATATATTTAATATGTAGTTATTGTCCACTGTTTCTCTCAACGTAATGACAGCTTCCTGAGGAACATTCCCTCTTTTGTTCACTGCCGCAGCCCCACACAGCAGGTGCTCAGTAAACATTGTTTTGGCCATGGTGTGCAGCATGTGGGATCTTAGTTCCCTCACCAGGGATGGAACCTGTGCCCTCTGCCTGGGGAGGATGGAGTCCTAAACACTGGGCCACCAGGGAAGTCCCCCAATAAACATTTTTGAATGGATAAATCATAAGAAACACAGAGTCAGGATGGCCACAGAGCTGGTTAATAACAGGACCCAGGGCACTTCTATCTTTCTAGCACACACAGACCAGCTCTGCTCACGGCCATGAGATGGTGAAGCTCATCCAGGCATGATGACCCTAACAGAAAAAAGTGCTGTCTCTTCCGGTCATCAGTTCTTAGAAATAAGGAAGCTCAGAGAAGTTTTGTGAGAAAATAGCAACTTGAAAGATGGTTTCTATGCAGTGAAACCAGGAGACAGTCCCTGGATCCAGCATCCTGGGGCAAGACTGGGCTGTGGTGCCAAGGAGCGGGGGTACTCCTTTCTGCAGTTTTGCCTCAATGAGCTGCTCAGCAGGAAGCAGCATTGTGGGCAGGTTTTGAGTGGTTATAGACAAAGGGAGAGTGCTGTATCTCCTCATGGCCTCTTTCCTCCCCTCCACAACCTGCTCATAAACACAAGGATCTCTTGGGGTGGTTCCTGCTGGTATAGAGCCCAGGGTGTGGCCACTGAGCCCATGAAAGGTGGGGCCAAGGGCTGCTAACCAGAGTATGACACTCCCTGAACCAAGTACCCGCAAGCACTGGGCACTGGCCCACTGTGGGCTGAGCCTGGTGGGAAGGCAGGGAGGAAAGAAGAGGCTGACTATGACCCTCTGTACCTCAGTTCTAAGCTGCAGAGTCTCATATGTGCATGTATGCACCCACTGACTCATCTCTCTGCTCTGAAAGCTCTAGTTACATGGTTGATGCATGCTGGTACTGATTCCCATCTGACTAATTTTGTACATGCCTATCAAATGCCCTCTTCCTCTACCAGTTAAGGGGTCTCAAAGTTGCAATAGTCAATGCCTGGAACTCATGTTAACTCAAGGTCAGGTCTGTGGGCCAGCAGCAGCAGCAACACCTTGGGAGCTTAGTGGAAATGAAGACACTCAGGCGCCACCTTGTGACTTGCAGAATCTCAGCATGTGGGGGTGTTGGATTGGGAAGCTATAGTTGAACAAGCTTTCCATGTGCTTCTTATTGGTGCTGTAGTCTGAAAATCAGTGCTGGACCCTTGCTCTTAAAGTGTGATGGTAAGACCTGAGTGCTTATCAGAAATACAGACTTTCACCCCACTGCAAACCTACAGAATCTGCTTTTTTTTTTTTTTTTTTTTTTACCAGTCTCCCCAGGGATTTCTTCACACATTACAGTGTGAGACACTCTTGTCTACAAAGTCACAGTCTGGTTAGGATCTAAATCTGGTTGGGTTCAAGAGATGCACTGAGGAAAGTAGGCGGGGTCCAGAGTGTTTTGCAGAAACATCACATTTGCAGAGACTTAATCTGATACAGACCACAAGCAGGAGTCTATCAGAGAAATAGGCAGAGGACTGGGTTGGTGATGCCAAAACTCATCCTCTCTTCACCAGTGCTGAATGCAAATACAGAGACAGAGTTTTGGGTGAAGTAGAAAAGAGTAGCTTTTATTGCTCTACCAGGCAAAGCAGGCCACATCGGACTAATGCCCAACTAAGCTGACTACACTGGAACTTTTTCTAGGAATCTCAGGTTGAACTTTTTAAAGGTCTCTCAAGGCCAGTAAAGCCATGCCAATGGCTTGCCTTGCCTTCAGATTCTGCCTGGGATATCTATAGGTTGGGTAAATTTATCTCTTTTTCAGGTCCCCCCGCCAAAAAAAATCTAGATAATTTCATTCCAGAAAAACATCCACTTCTGCTTCATTGAATACCCTAAAGCCTTTGACTGTGTAGATCAAAATAAACTGTGGAAAATTCTTACAAGAGATGGGAATGCCAGACCACCTTATCTGCCTCCTCAGAAATCTGTATGAGGGTCAAGAAGCAACAGTTAGAACTGGACATGGAACAATAGACTGGTTCAAAATAGGGAAAGGAGTACACCAAGGCTCTATATTGTCACCCTGCTTATTTAACTTCTCTGCAGAGTACATCATGTAAAATGCTGGGCTGGATGAAACACAAGCTGGAATCAAGATTGCTGGGAGAAATATCAACAGACTCAGATATGCAGATGACACCACCCTTATGGCAGAAAGTGAAGAGGAACTAAAGAGCCTCTTGATGAAAGTGAAAGGGGAGAGTGAAAAAGCTAGCTTGAAACTCAACATTCAAAAAACAGATTCATGGCATCCAGTCCCATCACTTCATGGCAAAGAGAAAGGGAAAAAGTGGAAGCAGTGACAGACTTTATTTTCTTGGCCTCTAAACTCACTGCGGATGGTGACTGCAGCCATGAAAATGAAAGACCCTTGCTCCTGGTAAGGAAAGCTGTGACAAATCTAGACAGCTTACTAAAAGCAGAGGCATCACTTTACTGACAAAAGTCCATATAGTCAAAGCGACAGTTTTTCCAGTGTAGTCATGTGTGGATGTGAGAGATGTAAAGAAGATTGAGTGCTGAAGAACTGATGCTTTCAAATTGTGGGGCTGCAGAGGACTCTTGATCAAACCAGTCAAACCTAAAGAAAATCAACCCTGAACATTCATTGAAAGGACTGATGCTGAAGCTCCAATCCTTTGGCCACCTAATGTAAAGAGCTGACTCACTGGAAAAGACCTTGGTGCTGGGAGAGATTGATGGGAAAAAGAGAAGGGGGTGGCAGAGGGTGAGGGGTTAGACAGCATCACAACTCAGTGGACATGAATCTAAGCAAACTCCAGGAGACAGTGAAGGACAGAGAAGCTTGGCGTACTGCAGTCCATGCGGTCTCAAAGAGCTGGACGTGACTTAGTGACTGGACAATAACAGCAAAATATCTATTAATAGATTCCTGCACATGCCAAGCGATAGCCTTTCCCATTCACTTGATAAGGTTGTTTAGAACTCAAGGGTCTCCAATTTCTGGAGGAACCAGACAGAAAAAAAAGAAAAATATTTTAATTTTACCCACAGGTGTGAATTACCAAATTGTTGTAAATCATGGGTAGTGTGAGGAAGAGGGCTTTTCTATATCTTAAAAACAGATCAGAAGCCAGCAATGGATTTCTCTGGGGGCAAAGTGGTTAAGAAACGGCCTGCCAATGCAGAAGATGAGAGTTTGATCCCTGGTCCAGGAAGATTTCACATGTTGCAGAGCAAGTAAGCCCACACATCACTGCTGAGCCAGTGTGCTGCAGCTACTGAAGCCCATGTGCCCTAGAGCTGGGGCTCTGCAACAAGAGACGCAAACTGCACTGAAAAGCCTGTGCCCTGCACCTAGAGAGCAGCCCCCACCCACTGCAACTAGAGAAAGTCCAGAGGCGGCAACAAAGAACGCTACCGTGAAAAACAAATACATAAAGAAGCCAGTAATATGTGAGACAAGTTCCAAGATTATAACCACGTTTAGCACTTCACTTAATTCCATACAATTATCTTTGATCTGCCTGAGTCCATTAAAGAAAATGTGTTACACATATTCAATGGAATATTACAGAGCCATAATAAGAACAAAATGATGCCATTTGTGGCAACATGGACAGACCAGGGATTATCGCACTAAGCGAAGTTAAGTCAGAAACAGAAAGACAAATATTATAGGATAACAGTTATATGTGGAATCTAAAATATGACACACATGAACCTATCTATGACACAGAAACAGAATTAGGGAGAGAAAATACACTGGCAGTTGCCAAGGGGGCGGGGTTTGGAGGAGTGACGGAGTAGAAGGTTGGAGTCAGCATATATAAACGTTTATATACAGAGCGGATAAACAAGGTCCTACTTTGTAGCACAGAGGACTCTACTCAGTGTTCTATGATAAGCCATACTGAATATTTGGAGATGAATATTTTTTAAAAAAAATATGTATAACTGAATCACTTTGCTGTATAGCAGAAATTAATATGGCACTGTAAATCAATTATAATTCAAGAAAAAATATTAAAACTAAAAAAATCATATTAAGGAAAAACTTGCACCTGGATGTTTGGAGCAACCTAGAAGTAACCAAGATACCCTCCAGGGTGTGAATGGATAAACTGACTGTGCCACATCTAGACAGTGGAATATTACGGTTGTTCAGTCACTAAGTCGTGTCCAGCTCTTCGTGGCCCCATAGACTGCAGCACGCCAGGCTCCTCTGCACTTTACTGTCTCCTGAAGCCTGCTCAAATTCATGTCCATTGAGTCAGTGCTGCCATCCAACCATCTTATCCTCTGCCGCCCCCTTCTCCTTTTGCCTTCAATCTTTCCCAGTATCAGGGTGTTTTCCAGTGAGTCAGCTCTTCACATCAGGTGGCCAGAGTTTGGAGCTTCAGCCTCAGCATCACTCCTTCCAGTGAATATTCAGGGTTGATTTCCTTTAGAAGTCACTGGTTTGATCTCCTTGCTGTCCAAGGGACTCTCAAGAGTCTTCTCCAGAATCACAATTTAAAAGCATATTATTCAGCATTAAAAAGAAATGAGCTATCAAGCCATGCAAAGAAGTTTTAAAAAATGCATATTACTAAGCGAAAGAAGCCAATCTGACAAGGGTATATATTGTACGATTCCAACTATAATACTTTCTGTAAAAAGGCGAATTCTAGAGACAGTAAAAGATGAGCAGTTGCCAGGGATTTAGGAGAAAAGATGAAAAGGCACAGTACATTTTTAGGTGATTCTTGGGTTGTGAAGGTGATACCATAGTGATGGATACCTATTATTACACATTTATCTAAACGCATTAGACTGGACTACACCAAGGGTGAACCCCACTGCAAACCATGGACTTTGGGTGATGATGAGTCAATGTAGGTTCATCAGCTATAACACAGGCCCACTCCGGTTGGGGATGTCAGTAACAGAGGATGCTGAAGGTGTGTGGAGGCAGTGGGTGAACAGGAACTCTCTGTCCTTTCCCCTGGGTTTTGCTGTGAACTGAAAACAGATCTAAAAAAATAAAGTACATTAAAAAAAAAAATCTTACGAGACCACAGGTAACCTAGATATAGTTGAAGTAACTTTGCCAGAGGCCCCACAGCTGGAAAGTGATGGAGCTGAAGGCAGAGCAGACACAGAGCCCCTGTCTCGCTCCAAGACCTCATCTTTTGTTTAAATTCATTCATTCATTTTAATTGGAGGCTACTTACTTTACAATATTGTGCTGGTTTATGCCATACATTGACAGGAATCAGCCACAGTTGTCCATGTGCTCCCATCCTGAACCCCCCCTCCACCACCCTCCCCATCCCACCCCTCTGGGTTTTCCCAGTGCACCAGTTTTGAGTGCCATGTTTCATGCATCACACTGGGACTGCTCATCTATTTCAATATGGTAATATACATGTTTCAATGCTGTTCTCTCAAAACATCCGACCCTCACCTTCTCCCACAGAGTCCAAAAGTCTGTTCTTTATATCTGTGTCTCTTTTGCTGTCTCGCATATAGGGTCATCATTACCATCTTTCTAAATTCCATATATATTCATTAATATACTGTATTGGTGTTTTTCTAAATTACTTCACTCTGTATAATGGGCTCCAGTTTCATCTACCTCATTAGAACTGATTGAAATGTGTTCTTTTTAATAGCTGAGTAAGATTCCATTGTGTACATGTATCACTACTTTCTTATCCATTCGTCTGCCGATAGACATCTAGGTTGTTTCCATGTCCTAGCTATTGTAAAAAGTGCTACAGTGAACTGGAGAAGACAATGGCAACCCACTCCAGTCCTCTTGCCTGGAAAATCC
>SJYC01012031.1:0-77118 GCA_006408675.1 Madoqua kirkii | reverse complement strand
AGTCGGACACGACTGAGCACCTGAACTGAAAATATATTAGATTTTTTAAATTATGATATAAAACAATGAAACAAGAAGGAAAGAAATAGAAAGGAAAATCATTTTTTTCCAGCCTTTGGAATAGGCAAGGGCTTTCTTTTTTCTTTTACTTTCTTTTACATGTGTACCTCATTATTTTTGTTTTTAACTTTTTGTAGTCTTTTTAAATTAAATTTTTATTTTATATTGGAATATAGTTCATTTACAATGTTGTATTAGATTCAGATGTACAGCAAAGTGCTTCAGCTCTAAATATACATATATCCATATTCTTTTTCAGATTCTCTTCTCATATAGCTTATTACAGAATATTGAGTAGAGTTCCCCTTTGCTATACAGCTGGTTTTTGTTGATTATCAGTTTTATATAGAATAGTATGTACATGTTAATCCCAAACTCCTAATTTATCCATCCCCCTACCTTTCCCTTTGGCAACCATAAGTTTGTTTTTTGTGTCTAAATCTGTTTCTGTTTTGTAAATAATTCATTTGTATCATTTTGTTGGGTTTTTTTTAGATTTCACATTTAAGTGATATCATATGATGTTTGTCTTTCTCTGCCTTAACCTACTGTGATAATCTCCATGGTCCATCCATAATGCACATGGAATTTTTATTATTTTTTATGGCTGAGCAATATTCCATGTATATCCGTATTCCTCTGTCAATGAAGAATTTAGGTTGTCTCCATGTCTTGGCTGTTGTAAACAGTGCTGCAGTGAATGCTGGGGTGCTTGCATCTTTTCAGATTATACTTTTCTTCAGCTGTATGCCCAAGAGTGGAATTGCTGGATTATGTAGTAGTTCTGCTTATACTTTTTAAGTAACCTCAATACTGAGTACATAGTTGTTGTACCAGTTTACATTCCCACCCACAGTGTGGGAGGCTCCCTTTCCTCCACACCCTCTCCAGCACTTACTGAGTGTGGGCTTTTGGAAAAGGTCTTTCTAACCGGTGTGAGGTGATACAGGTTTCATTGCGGTTTCTATTTGCGTTACTGTAATGATTAGTGATGTGGAGCATGTTTTCGTGGGCATGTTGGCCATCTCTGTGCTTTGTTTGGAAGTGTCTATCAATCTTCCACCCGCTTTCCTTTGGGGCGTTTGGCTTCTTGGTGGATATTGAGTTGAATGAGCTGTTTGTGTATTTTGGAGATGAATCCTTTGTTGATCACTTTGTTTGCAAATATTTTCTCCCATCCTGTGGGTTGCCTTTTTGCTTTGTTTATGGTTTCCTTTGCTGTACAAATCCTTTTGTGTATAATTAGGTCCCATTTGTTTATTTTTGTTTTATTTTCATTACTCTGAAAGGTGGATCCAAAAATATATTGCCACGATTTATGTCAGAGTGTTCTGCCTATGTTTTCCTCTAAGAGTTTTAAAGCATCTGATCTTGCATTTAGGTATTTAATACATTTTTTGTTTATTTTTGTGTATGGTGTTAGAGAATGTTCTAAATTTCATTCTTTGACATGTAGCTGTCCTGTTTCCCAGCATCACTTATGGAAGAGACTGTCTTTTCTCCATTGTATAGTATTGCCTCTTTTGTCATAGATTAATTGACCACACGTATGTGAGCTTATTCCTGGGCTATCTTGTTCTGTTGATCTATATTCCTATTTTTGTGCTAGTATCATACTGTTTTGATTTCTGTAGCTTTGCAATGTAGCCTGAAGTCAGGGAGCTTGATTGCACCAGCTGTTTTTCTTTCTTAAGACTGCTTGGCTAGCTGTTTTACACATGGTAGTGTATATATGTCAGTGCTATATATGTGTATACATCTCCCAGTTTGTTCCACGCTTCCCTTGTCCCCACCACCACCTTTTCCACACATCCATTCCCTACATTTGCATTCGGTTCAGTTCAGTTCAGTCGCTCAGTCGCTCAGTCGTGACCGACTCTTTGCGACCCCATGAATTGCAGCACGCCAGGCCTCCCTGTCCATCACCATCTCCCGGAGTTCACTCAAACTCATGTCCATCGAGTCAGTGATGCCATCCAGCCATCTCAAACTCTGTCGTCCCCTTCTCCTCCTGCCCCCAATAACTCCCAGCATCAGTCTTTTCCAGTGAGTCAACTCTTAGCATGAGGTGGCCAAAGTACTGGAGTTTCAGCTTTAGCATCATTCCTTCCAAAGAAATTGTTACTGCCCTACAAATAGTACTGCCCTGCACCATTTTTCTAGATTCCATATATATCGTTAATACAAGATATTTGTTTTTCTGATTTACTTCATTGTGTATGACAGACTCAAGGTTCATCCACATCACTACAAATGACCCAATTTCATTCCTTGTTCTGACAAATATTCCATTGCAAGCAGGGACCACATCTTCTTTATCCATTCACCTGCTGATGGACGTTTAGGTTGCTTCCATGTCTTGGCTGCTGTGAATAGTGCTGCTATGAACATAGAGGGTGCATTTGCCTTTTTGAATTAGAGTTTTGTCTGGGTCTTTGCCCAGGAGTGGGCTTGCTGGATCATATGACAGTTCTATTTTTGGTTTTCTGAGGAACCTCTGCATTCTTTTCCGCAGTGGCTGCACCAACTTACAGTCCCACCAAGCATGTAGGAGGGTTTCCTTTCCTCCATACTCTCTCCAGCATTTGTTATTGGCACACTTTTTAATGATGGCCATTCTGATTGGCGTGAGGTGGGTACCTCACTGCAGTTTTAATTTGCATTTCTCTAATAATGAGTGATGTTGAGCATCTTTTCATGTATTCATTAGCCATCTGTATGTCTTCTTTGGAGAAATGTCTATTTATGTCTTCTGCCCGTTTTTCAATTGGGTGGTTTGTTGGGGGAAGGTTGTTGTTATTCTTGTTTATTCTCTTTTTTATAATTTCTATATTATTTCATTTTTTATAAAAGACATATTTTTTTATAATCAGAAAGAAAAATGCCTACTTTTTATCTTGAAGAATCCCCAGACCCCACCTGGGGACCTGAATTATCCTTTTGTCCCACCTACACAGACCAGGTTACCGCGTGTTGCCTGGGCAGTGCGTCCTTGGGCACTGCTGACGGCACTGGGGCCCTGGATCACTGTGGCTCACAGAAGCCCCGCAGTCGCACAGGGAGGCCCAGAGCAAAAGATGGGGGCACTCCCCAGGGCCCTCGGTGACGCGTTCAGTTGCCTAGACTGGGAGCCTCAGAGCACATCCTGGGGGAGGGGCAGATACATGTCGGAAGCCTGGAGTTAGAAGAGGGCAGTGGAGGCCATCCGCGTCTCTCTCAGCCCAGGGATTTGGGTTGAGGCAGGAGTGAGGAGGTGAGGAAAGACCAACAGCTAGCTTGTTAGACACACTGACTCCCAGATGCTGAGGACTGCAGAAGGTTTGACTTCATCTAGTCCTGTGTTTCCTGATCTTCATATCTACTTTCTGCCTTCACTATCACTTCTGTGAAATTTTGCATTAGACATAAACACTCACTGGTTTTTTGTTTGTTTAAATAAATTTATTGTAAAGGGCAACTTTGAATGATTGTTGTCATTGGAAACCAATATTGTTTCCTATGAAAAGTAGGTAAATGCCAAAAGTAAAGAGAGTTAAAACACAGTGGAGGGGGGCAGGGGCAGGTAGATGTATGCTGTTTCCAATAATAGGCTGTGAGCTGTTTTAGAGAGATCTTAACAATGAATGCACTAGCACTGACCTGAGCCTTGCTCTTCAAAGTGAAGGTGGAAACATTCTCACACACATTCTTCCTTGTTGTCCACACACCATGTAACATCATTTCCTGACCCAGCAATGGTGCCCATGGGGCTCAAAGAACATGCCACGAAGCCCTTCCACTGTGCGGCCTCCTCCGCCCTGCCCTCCTCGGGGAGGGAGGCCATCAGGGATGAAGGCTCATGCGGGCTCGGACCAGCTGGGTCAGGACGCCATGTCTGCCTTGCCCACCCTGGTCTGCAGGCCTTTGAGGACATCTACCTGGAGGAGCGGAAGACCATCAAGGTCCTGCTGGAGTACGCCGACAAGATGTTCACCTACGTCTTCGTGCTGGAGATGCTCCTCAAGTGGGTGGCCTACGGCTTCAAGAAGTACTTCACCAACGCCTGGTGCTGGCTAGATTTCCTCATCGTGGACGTAAGTGTGGCCCCTGAAGGGAAGAGAGGGGAGGGGGCGCCCTTTGCCAATGCGAGAAGGAGCTGAGGCTGAGGGATCGGAGGACAGGACAGGTGGCGGGAGTTCGGCAGGCTGACGTGGAGGCTCTTGGCTGTGCTGCAAGGCAGGCAGAGGGGCAGGAAATCCGAGTCTGAGGTCACGGAGGGGAGGCAGTCAGAACATCCAGCCGGGGACACAGGGAAATCTAGGCCCTGCCCCTGGGAGAAACTGGACTCACTATGGGGGTCAGTGCATACAGTCCTGGCAGGGCTGTGAGCCAGGGCAGGAGTGAGTTCTCGCCCTCTCAGGACCGGCAGAAGCAGGGCGCTGATGAGCTTGTATTACAGCCCTCACCACACCACCTTGTGGACCACTTCACACATGGCCAGCTAAGAGCCTACATGTCTACACATGAGGGGGCCATCTGTATAGGAGATGGAGTGAACCAAAGGCCAGGGGCATGGGGCTGGGGAAGGGGTGCTGGGCAGGTGGGAGATCGTCCTGGCTCAGGTAGAAGGTACCACACGGGCAGGATGAGTCGGGGTGGAGTCATCTGCAAGAAGGAGGAAAGCCATGAACATGGGCTGGGTGAGGGGTTCTGGCCAGCTGCCCTGGGTCATCTGGTAGCTGGTGGGCCATGCCAGTCTCTGATGTGTCCAGAAGGGCCTGGGGTAGGAGGCTGGCATGTCCTCTGGGCACCGGTGGGCAGATGGAATGCAGCCCCTTCCCCACAGCTCCCCAGGCCCCGGAACCTTGTTGGGTGCAAGCAGGGTGATCCGGGGTCTTGCGGGACTCCTGAGTACAGTCAAGTGGGAGAGTAACCAGAGGGTGACAGGGGAGAATTGAGGCTCAGGGTGCGGGGCAGCCTTGGATCTGTGTTCCCTGAGCGCAGAGGGAGCACGGCAAAGGGCCCAAGTGAGGGCTCACCATCTGGCTGGGGTGCTTCTCCCACAACAGAACGTGGGCCAGGATGTGCAAGCTGGGAAAAGCTTTCCAGAAGACGCCTGTGGCTTCTGGGCTTGGTGTCAGGCTTTGCCCACCTGCAGGGGCTGTGCTTCCTAGAGTTCTAGCTTAGGCCTGTGTTCAGTCCCTACAGCAGCCCCAGAGGCCCAAGGCGGGGCTCGACAGCCAGTGGGCCTGGCCAGGGTCAGGCCTCGGTGGGAGGTCAAGCTTGAGTGGCCCCCTGAGCTAGAGCATGCGTGCAGACACAGAGCCTCATGGGTGGGCTGCCTCACAAGTGACTCCAAGCCACCACAAGTGGCTGAAAAGATGCTAATGCTGGGGTAAGGGGTGCTGGGGTGGCAGTCAGGGAGGCGCTCTGGGTGCGCTTATAGCCCGGGGCCCTCAGAGCCTCCCTGAGGTGACGGAAAGGACTGTGAGGCCTCCCTGCTAAGGGGCTGTGGGAAGGCCTGGGAGCCTGGTAGCTCCGCCCTGGCCCCCTCACCCACCTGTTCCTGCAGCTTCGTGGGACTGACTCCCCCAGGGCAGGCCAGAGTCTGCAAAGATGTCTGGGGAAGCCCACCCTGCTCCCACCCCCTGCCACTTTGGAGAACTTAGCTGAGGCCAGGCCGTAGGGCCTGAAATTCCCAAGATTGGAGAATCAGCCTGTGGAGAGGAAAACTGAGGATCGCAGCAGAGAAGGGCCTGGCCCAAGAAAAAGGAGAAGGAAGTGATGCTGGAATCCAGCTTTCCTGATACTGGCCATGCCCCCCCACCCCCATCCCCACACCCCACGGAAATGGTGGACTTCAGGCCTCAAGGTCTGAGAAAGGGGTTTCCATGTTCAATTAGTGCAGTTTTTTAAAACTGCCAAGCATCTACGACATGCAGGTGCTATAGGAGATGCTGAGGACCTCAGGAACAAAATAGACCAAGTCACTGCCTGCGTGGAGGAAGGTGCTGGGAACCAGAAACATAGTACATGAGCCGGCTTTATATAATGTTACACTGGTGATGTACACATGGAGAAAAAGAAGTGGAAAGGGAAGGGGATTAGGAGGGCCTGGACTCAGGGAGAAGGGAAGACCCAGATTACAACTTTGAACAAGCTGGGTAGAAATAGGCCAACTATGGCGATGTTTGAAGGCAGTTGGAGCTAGCCAGGCAGGTGTCTGCAGAACATTCCAAGCAGAGGTTGGAGCAGCAGCGCAAAGGTCCTGTGATGGGAGAGTGCCTGGGACACTTGAGGAACCACAAGGAGCACAGAGTGGCTGGAGCAGAGCAGCGGGGACGGGAAGTGCGGGAGTTGAGGCCAGACTGCATGGGGTGGAACGCGGGCAGCCTTTGAAAAACCATGGGCTTTTATTTAGAGTGAAATGGGAGGCGCTGGAGGGCCTTGGACAGAAGCGTGGCATCATCTGACTCATTGTGAAAGGAGCGCCCTGTCCAGGGAGGGGGAAGTGGAAGCCGGGGGAAGGTTGGGAGGCCGTGGCAGTAATCCAGGGGAGAGATGACGGTGGCCTGGCCAGGATGGCGGCAGTGGAAGTGGTGAGAAATATTTGCACTTCTGACGTATTTTGAAGGCAGAGCCAACAGGAAATCCTGACGGGTTGGATGTCGGTGTGTGAGACAGAGAGAAGGCAGGGATGATGCCAAGGCTTGTGGCTTGGGCAGCTGGAAGGATGGAGCTGCCATCGCTGAGATCGGGTGGAAAGTGGGGGCAAGCTTGGGAAGGAACAGACAAGGGTGGCCTGCTGGGGACTAGCTGGGGAGCCTGGCCAGACCTGGTCCCTGGGACCCTGGCCTCAGCAGCAGGTCCCTGAGAGAGGCCCCTCGTCCTCTCCAGAGTGGGGACCAGCATCCTCGAGGGGTGAGTTGGGGGAGCACAGAAGTCCATCCCGGGAGTCCTTGGAGGAGGCAGCTCCTCCGAGTTCTTCTGCCCAGCCTTCTCCCAACCTGTGCTTCCAAGCCTGAGAGCAGGCTATGGAGGTCACACCCACCCCCCACTCCCCATGGCCCCTCACCACCCCTAGGCTGCCCTCAGAGCCCAGGTGGTGGTAATGGTGATAGCTGGCGAGGTCAGGCAGGAGGCCACTTCCAACCTGTGATCACTGGCCAGCAGTGACATAAGAAGGGATTGGATGCCCATGGAGCTTTAGAGGGATAAAGTCCGAGGGGTAGAAATGTCCCGGTGGGGGCAGAGTGGAGGAAGCAGAGGGCAGTCCACCAGGGCTCCATCTGAGCCTCTCTTCCGTGAAGATGACAGAATGTTGCAAGGTTCAGCCTTGAGGAAATGCCCCAGGATGGTCCGTCTGCTCATATTCAACTCAGGATGGTCCTTCTTCCCGCAGAGTCTACTCTGGGGGATGGGAGGGGCCAGCCCAAGAATCTGATTTGAAGGAAAGCACACGGGGACCTAAAACCACCCAGGCTTTGTGGCCCTGCTCTTCCACGCTAGCAGGTGGCTTTGGAACTCCGTTTTCTCATCCGTAGAATGGGGAGATGCATTCCAAGGCCTGGGGTGAGTGGAGCTATCACAGACACGTGTGTGAAGTGCACACGGCAGGCCCTTGGTGAAGGCCTGGAAGCTGGGACACGCCTGGCCTTGGCCCCAGCCTCTTGGGCCTGGGGAAGGCTGGCCCAGCACAGGACAGCCTGTGAAGACGATGCAGCCGGAACTCATAAAGCCTGGACGCGGGGAGGCTCTCTCCTGTCCAGGAGAGAGCTGAACTCTCTCACTGGCTGGCTCTCACTGAACCCAGCCTGAGTTCGGCGGGCCAAGAGCCCTGGCACTGGTCTCGAGCTGGCCCCGTGGCCTCACCGCCCTGTCTCCCGCAGGTCTCGCTGATCAGCCTGGTGGCCAACGCCCTGGGCTTTGCTGAGATGGGCCCCATCAAGTCGCTGCGGACCCTGCGTGCCCTCCGACCCCTGCGAGCCCTGTCACGATTTGAGGGCATGAGGGTAAGAGGGGTGGCTCTCCTCATGGGAGCAGTGGGTGGTGGCTCCATAAAGGGGACCCCCAGACTCACTTACTGACCTGCTGCAAACATGTGTGAGATCTCCAGGAGGTACGGCTGGGCTTAGAGGTGCCCCGAGGTGGAGAGCTGTAAGAACCTCCCCCCAGGCCTGACGCCTCAGCCCTGTGGGCTCCACGAGGGCCAGAGAGCACTGGACAAAGGAAAGGAAGCAAGGGCTGGACCACAGGTGTCTCAGCTGCAGCCCAGCCCCACCAGCCCGGGGCCCCTTCAGTTTCTGCTCTCCCATGGGGCCTGTGTGTGCCCTGGCTCCATGTGCCCATCTGTGTCCCCCACCTCCTGACAGACACAGGTTGCCTCCCCTCTATCCAGGATGGGCAGTAGGGCAGGGCTGGTGAGGATAAAGCAAGCAAGGAAGCAGCCAGTTGTAGTCCTACCGATCAGAGAGCAGTTTGATTTGCTTAGTAAACTCTTTGGCACTATTTTCTAAGTGCAGAGAGCTCTGCCTTTTTTCCAGTCACTAAGTTTTACCGAAGAATGTGCACATTTAAGGCAAATTTAAAAGCCCACCAAGAAAAACCATTACCCGTGATTATAGCAAGAAAACAAGCCTATATGTTTGTGTGAGTATGTTCTTTGTTTTTTATTGTTTATACGAAATGTGCACGGTTCTTTTGTGACTTTAGCAGACACCTCTGTGTGTCTCTCACTGACTCAGAAGACACCACTATGCAGCCCCATTCGGTTGATGGCTTTGAACTTTGCCCACACCCCCAGTCTATGGGGAAACAAACTGCTTATTTCTGGTGGGAAGACATTCACAAGTGAATAATCTGACCTAAGTTAGATGCTCCCAAATGTCCAATAGGAGAAAAAACACTTAGTTCTGGGGCACAGGGACATGGGGGAGACACTAGTTGCCAGGATCGCCTCTGCTGTGCCCACAGAGCCAGCCAAAGGCAAGTGCGAGAGTTGGTTTCCCACCCTGTTCCCATGTTCACCGCATGCTGGGCCAGGGGCACCCCCCCCCACTTCCTCTGCACGTGTTAGCGTTACCCATCCTGGCACCACACCCACCACCCAGCCCCATGCCAGCTCCACCTCCAGTTTGTGTGGCAAACATGTTCCTGGCTCACAGACAGCTGGGGACTAGGTCCCTCCCTGGAGTGAAGTCCCCAGTTCTTTTTGCCAAGGATGCCTCTCCTGGGAGCTGTGAGTTTAAATGAAGAGAGCACGGGCCTGTGGCTCCACAGGGTCAGAGGGCTGCTCCCTGCAGAGGGCAGAGGCACAGTGCGCGCACACCGCCCTGCCAGCCCTGATCCCATCACAGCGTGAGGGGGCTGTCAGAGCGCCCTCCACTCGCACCACCTGGAGATCCCCCGAGCATACTTCGCGGGAGAACACCCATCCATCTCAGGAGCGGCAGCCCCCAAATGAACCAGAAACTCAGCTCAGAGAATGTGTCTCCAGAGACCCTTTCTTCCCCATCAGATTTCTGGCGTACTATCTAGCAGAGACCGCGCTGAAAGTTGAGTTTGAAGGTCATGGATTCCAGGCAGGGCTGTGAAGGATAAGAAGAGGCTCTGAGCTGTGTGAGTGTGGGAGGCAGAGCCGAAGGCACGTGTGCTCTCTCTCACTGCCCATCAGAGCTTCCAGCCGTGGGCTGTCCTTCCTTGGTGACAGGAAATGTTCCCCACCCCTACCCCCACAGGGACCTATTAGGTTTGGGGGGGCATCTTGCAAAGGGTGTGCATGCTTAGCACCCCCAGAAACTGAGTCCGTTCTCTGCCCACTTGAGGTTGTGGTCAACGCCCTGGTGGGCGCCATCCCGTCCATCATGAACGTCCTCCTGGTCTGCCTCATCTTCTGGCTCATCTTCAGCATCATGGGCGTGAACCTCTTCGCGGGGAAGTTTGGGAGGTGCATCAACCAGACCGAGGGAGACCTGCCCCTGAACTACACCATCGTGAACAACAAGAGCGACTGTGAGTCTTTCAACGTGACTGGCGAATTGTACTGGACCAAGGTGAAAGTCAACTTTGACAACGTGGGGGCCGGGTACCTGGCCCTTCTGCAGGTGGTGAGTCCTGTGGTGGGCGGGGGGGGGACTGCCTTCCTCTCACTGGCTGACCAGCAACAGGCACCTTCCCCTGGGCTGTGGGCAGGAGGGGGACAGCGGGGCCACTCTGGATCCTCACAATAGGGTTGTGCCACCCAAAGACTCTCCAGAGACTTCTTGTCTGTTTGGGAAGGTGCCGGCTGTTCCTTTCTAAGGAAGATGCTACACTTTCCAAATACGGCGTGGGACTCCATGCTGCAGCATTTCACCCAGCTCACTCTCACTTTTCCTTGCATGCATTGGAGAAGGAAATGGCAACCCACTCCAGGGTTCTTGCCTGGAGAATCCTAGGGACGGGGGAACCTGGTGGGCTGCCGTCTATGGGGTCGCACAGAGTTGGACGCGACTGAAGCGACTTAGCAGCAGCAGCAGCAGCAGCCAGCAGTCAGGGTGACTCCTCACACAGTCAGTTTGGCAGTGCGATAGCACAGGTTGTAGATGAATGACCACAGACACCCAGGGACTGAACTGTTAGCAAAATTGTGACTCTGGCCACCCCTGTGTTATACAAGGTAGTGATTCCTCCTGCCTTGTTTAAAAGAATATATTTACCTTCATCTCTAATATGCAAGGTGTTCAAACACTCACGGCCCTACCAAAGTTTCTGTTGATTTGTGAGGACGATGGCTTCAGTGACTATAACGCATAGCATGCACATAGCTTTGACAGCGGAAATGCAAACAGAACTGTAACACGTAAAGCTGCAGCTGTTTCTTCTTGTCCCAGTGCGAAGCCCAGACTCCGGCCTCTAGTGCTGAGCAGAGGGAAGCTCGGCACATCCCCTCACACCTCCACTGTGTTTGTTGTCTAGTTGCTCAGTCGTGTCCGACTCTTTGTGACCCCATGGACTGTAGCCCACCAGGCTCCTCTGTCCATGGGATTTCCTAGGCAAGATTACTGCAGGGGTCAAATCTTAGCCTCCTGCACATTTTCTGCATTGGCAGGTGAGTTCTTTACTTCTGAGCCACCAGGGAAGCAACCCCCCACCCCATTTCTTAAATCCCAGGAGTAGCTTTCTGCAGAGTCCCTGAAATACTTCATGGGGAACAAGATTAGAGCCCAACTCAGAGAGCCTTCCCTTCTGAATGTCAGCACTTGGAAGGAAAGCCCCCTGTTGTAGTCTGAGAGCGGCCTGAAAGAATTCAGTCGTGGGCACCTCATAACCTTGAGTGGTCCCCAGCAGGTCCCACTGCGTCTCCAGGCCTCTCTGCAGGCGAGGCCCCATGCCACACGAAGCTGAAGCGGCTGCCTTCTCTACGGCTGCTCTGGTTTCCCCATCCACCCTCCCTGACTCATAAAAACTCTCAGATGTGGGAAATCTGTGTAGACCAGCTTACACCCTGAAAAGAGGCTCAGGACACAATAGGATTATGCCGAGGACACAAATGAGATCCGCTGTGTAGTCAGTCTCACCACCAAGCATGTCCCTCAGCTCTGAATCATCCTAGCAGCCCAGACTGGGGCTGTCCATGCAACTGGTGCCAGGACCCTGTCCTGTTCAGCCTCCTCTTTCCTGCCATGCCAGAACCAGCGAGTGTGGACTCGCAAGCACCGGTTGTTATATTTTCCAATATTTTGTGAGCCATGATTAAAAATTAGATTTATAAACTTGTAATTAACTCTACGATATTGAAACAAAATAAAAACTTACCATTGCCGCTTGTTATCATCTATGCTTTTGAGGCTACACATGCCTGTTGTAGTCCCACCATGGAAACACTGCAGTGCTGTGGTCCTATGCCTCTCTTCCCAGCTCTGAGTTCAGTAACGACACTTTAGCAACTTGAGGTTGGCCATGATGGGAACGTTTACACAGAGAAGTTGGCAAACACAGTCAGGGCTTTTTTTATGTCTAATTTTATGGTGTGTATTTTTGGCTGTGCTGGGTCTTCATCGCTGCCCGGGTTTTTCTCTAGGTGCAGCAAGCGGGAGCTACTCTCCAGTTGCCGTGCGTGGGCCTCCCATTGGTTTCTCTGGCTGCAGAGCACAACCTCTAGGGTTCAAGGGCTTCCGTAGCTGTGGCTCCTGGGCTCTAGAGCACAGGTTCAGTAGCTGTGGCAAACGAGCTTAGTTGCTCCTCAACATACAGGATCTTCCTGGGTCAGGAATCGGACCCATATCTCCTGCATTGACAGGCGAATTCTTCACCGCTGAGCCACCAAGGAAGCGCAACCAGGGCTTTATTTTTCCTTCTGGAAAGCCATTTGCTGTTAGTCATTTGCCAACACACCACGAGCAAAAGGACCCCCTTAAGTATGAGGGAACATTAGGATTCTTGAGGGACGTCCTTGGAAAGCTGTGGATCAGAAGCCCCAGGGCTCATGACAGAGAGGACCAGGTCAGCACTGAGGCCCGCCTTAACCCAGAGCAGAGAACCCCAGCGCCCCTCTCTGTTCCGGACACCCCGTAGGCCTCTGTGTCAGTCTAGAATCTGAAATGAACGCAGATCTGAAGGGTAGTCTCTTGGCCAAAATCAGAATGCTTATTTCCCCACTAAATGACCTTCCTGGAGTGTCTGCTTGGCTGCGTCCCCTCCGCCTCATCCCTGAACAAGAAGGCCTTTCCCTGACTGCCCAGCCACTTGGACACAGCTGAAAGGGTTAGCTCCTAGTGGGAGGTTACTTCCCGGTCCCATCTGTCCAGATAGGAGCCCGAAGTAGCTCCATAGATGCAGAATTAAATTTCCTGACTCTTGTCTCTTTCTTCCAGGCAACGTTTAAAGGCTGGATGGACATCATGTATGCAGCTGTAGACTCCAGGGGGGTATGTTGTCACGCTGGTCTCTCTCCTTGAATCAGTCCAGGTTCCAAGCACCCAAGGTTCCCAGCTGCTCAGCCACCACGGAAACAGGGTCTGCATCCCATAAGCGCCAGGTCTCTTGTGTCAGCCCAGAGTGGAGCCTCTCTGGAATGCCCTTGGCTGCCCCTGGCACATGGTCGTATGGTCTCTCAGGGATGCCCCAGATTCTCAGATATCTTGTGAATGTAATTTAGTTGAACCAAAATCCTACCCCTAGAGGATGGGGTGGGAGCAGCAGAGACCCAAATCAAGTTTCTCTGTGGTCCTGTCCCTGCCCCACATACATACACCAGCCACCATATCACACTGACAGCTGAAGGCTGCGAGACACCCCCATATACTCAAACCTCCCAGGGGCAGGAGCCATGCAGGGACACAGCACCAGCTCCGAGCCCGGCATGCCTGACCTCCTCACCTGCCACCACCCACCCTCCTCAACTCCATCCCCGCCCGCCCCTCACACGCACGCATACCCCGGGTGGTGACCTTCCTCTGACACACCCGGCCAGCCCATCCCCCATTCCTGCCTGCCTGACCTCCTGTCTGCTTTCTCCCCTCTAGTACGAGGAGCAGCCCCAGTGGGAATACAACCTCTACATGTATATCTATTTTGTCATCTTCATCATCTTTGGGTCTTTCTTCACCCTGAACCTGTTCATCGGTGTCATCATTGACAACTTCAACCAGCAGAAGAAAAAGATATGTAGAGCACGGGCCCAACAGGCTGCAGGGCAGGGCTGGGTGCCAGGCACCTGGCAGCCTCTCTGGCTCCTGGCCCCATTCCTCCTTCCTGTTGGGGACTAGGCTCCAACTGGGGTGGGGTGGGAGAGGGGTGTATCCATGATGTGGCCTGCTTAAGCCTGTAAGTGTATAACAAGGGGCCCCACGCCTGCCCTAGTCTGAGAGAAGAGGCTCCTGAGAGGAGCTGGGGTGAGAGTTGGGACTATTCACCTGGTCCATGATCAGGGATCATGGGGGTGGGGGTGGGGAGCCACTGCACAGAGGCCTGGGTCTTCCCAGAGTTCCATCATAGAATCTCACCTCCATCCCCGCCCGCCCCTCACATGCACGCATACCCCGGGTGGTGACCTTCCTCTGACACACCCGGCCAGCCCATCCCCCATTCCTGCCTGCCTGACCTCCTGTCTGCTTTCTCCCCTCTAGTACGAGGAGCAGCCCCAGTGGGAATACAACCTCTACATGTATATCTATTTTGTCATCTTCATCATCTTTGGGTCTTTCTTCACCCTGAACCTGTTCATCGGTGTCATCATTGACAACTTCAACCAGCAGAAGAAAAAGATATGTAGAGCACGGGCCCAACAGGCTGCAGGGCAGGGCTGGGTGCCAGGCACCTGGCAGCCTCTCTGGCTCCTGGCCCCATTCCTCCTTCCTGTTGGGGACTAGGCTCCAACTGGGGTGGGGTGGGAGAGGGGTGTATCCATGATGTGGCCTGCTTAAGCCTGTAAGTGTATAACAAGGGGCCCCACGCCTGCCCTAGTCTGAGAGAAGAGGCTCCTGAGAGGAGCTGGGGTGAGAGTTGGGACTATTCACCTGGTCCATGATCAGGGATCATGGGGGTGGGGGTGGGGAGCCACTGCACAGAGGCCTGGGTCTTCCCAGAGTTCCATCATAGAAGCTACAGTCGGGTGACAGGCAAGCCAAGTGGGCAGAGGGAACTTCCAGGATAGCTGAGCTGGGCAGGGGAGAGGATGGAGGTCAGGGCTGCATTTGCAAGTCCCAAAGTCAGAGAGGAGCTCAAGGTGAATGGGGAAAAGGACCCTGGAGAAGCAGGTCTGGGGTGGTGGTTGAGGGGCACTCTCTGATGTAGGATAAGGCATACTTTTCTCCCCCAGGAGAGGCAGTGAGGAGGAGGGCCACCCTGGCACCCTCACCAAGGAGGCTAGATGCCTGAGAACCCCCAGGTGAGGCTGGTGCCTGTGTCTCTGCACTTAGGGGGCCAGGACATCTTCATGACAGAGGAGCAGAAGAAGTACTACAATGCCATGAAGAAGCTGGGCTCCAAGAAGCCCCAGAAGCCCATCCCACGGCCCCTGGTGAGCCAGGCTCTCGATTTGGTGGACGTGGGGAAGATCTGCCCAAAGGGCCCTGGGAAGCCCCCACGCCACAAGACCAGCTCTCGGGCCTCTTCACAGTCTTTTGGTGCGGCCTGGGGCCTTTGGCCTGTCCAGGGAAGGAGGGACCTCCAATCACGCACAGGGGCCTCAGTCTCATGGAGGTACAGGGGAAGGCATGAGACAGCCTGGGACCCAGGGATGATCCCCTCCCACAGGGGCTTCTGAGTGAGGCCCCTCCTCCCCTACAGCACTGGAGGCTTTCCCCAGGGAGGGCTGGGCAGCCCCCTGTGTAACCTCATCCTTGTAACTCCGTGAGCCATAGAGTCCCCAGGTGGGTGGGGCCTGGGGGGCTGCTGGGTTCTCTGCTAGGCTGATTCCCTTGGCCAAATCAGGCCAACACACACCCATGTGTGTGCATGTGTGTGTGTGTGTACTGGAGCAGGATGGGGGCAATACTTAGGTAACTCAGGTGAAAATGTTAGTCACTCAGTCATGCCCGACTCCTTGTGACCCCATGGACTGTAGCCCACCAGGCTCCTTCATCTGTGGGATTCTCCAGGCAAGAATACTGGAGTGGGCTGCCATTTCCTCCTCCAGGGGATCTTCCTGACCTAGGGATCAAACCCAGGTCTCCTGCATAGCAGGCAGATTCTTTACCAGCTGAGCCACCAGGGAAGCCCAGGTTATGCAGGCAATGGCACCTAAATCATTAGCTTGTAAGAGGCAGCCCAAGTTTTTGCATCCAATTCATCCATGTCATCTGACTGTTTCCTGTTCTCCATGCTCTGGTCTAGGTTAGGAGTGTGTGTGTGTTTTCAATTATTTATAATCATCTCTCTTTCCCAAAATGGGGCTCTCCTAGTGGGTCAGATGGTAGAGAATCTGCCTGCAATGTGGGAGACCGGGGTTCAACCCCTGGGTTGGGAATATCCCCTGGAGAAGAGCATGGCAACCCACTCCAGTAGTCTTGCCTGGAGAATCCCATGGATAGAGGAGCCTGGCGGGCTACAGTTCATGAGGTCACAAAGAGTCAGACATGACTGAGTGACTTACACTTTCCCCAAAATAATCTTACAGTTCAAAACACACATAAATACAGTTTCAATGGAATAAGTAAATTCCACAGAAAGAATGGAGAGATTTTGTTAACCTGAGGGCTGAGACAGTTTCTAGAGCTGAACTTTAGATCTGACCTTGAGCCTTCAGACAGTGGGAACAAAAAGAGAAGCTTGATGAGCAATGGGCTGAGGAAACTTGGGGTAAGAGAAGTCCTTTCCTGAAGCGCCACGAGAGGTGGTGTCTGGGACAAGGAGCGTGGGGCTGCGCCTGGAAGCCCAGGGAGCTTTCAGTAGGGAGCCAGGCTCTCCAGCACCCTGCCTTTTTCCTCTCCCCATGACAGTCTGTGAGCATTGGACGCCCCTGCCCCAGAGGGTGGAGTAGAGGGTGGGTGGGCTGGACTGAGCGGCAGCAAAGGAGGCCTGCCAGCCTGCCTGAAGCCCTGCTGAGCCCTTCCTTTGCCCTTCCTTTCAGAACAAGTACCAGGGCTTCATATTCGACGTTGTGACCAAGCAGGCCTTTGACGTGTCCATCATGTTTCTCATCTGCTTGAACATGGTGACTATGATGGTGGAGACAGACGACCAGAGCCCGGAGAAGGTCAGCATCTTGCCAAGATCAACCTGCTGTTCGTAGGCATCTTCACAGCCGAGTGCATCTTCAAGATGGTTGCCCTGCGCCACTACTACTTCACCAACAGCTGGAATATCTTCGACTTCGTGGTTGTCATCCTCTCCATCGTGGGTGGGTATGCAAGTCAGCTGGGCAGAGAAGTCCTCCCCCGGCCAGGCATCTCCCTCTCCCCCAGCCCCTGGTCTGTGCTCCATGCCAAGTACACCAGCTTCCTGCATTCTTTGCTCCCTACAGTCCTTCCTACCCCCACCCCCAACAATCACACACGCACATCTGGGAAAGCCACTTGGGCCAGGGGGCCAGCTTGGTAGAGGACCCAACACCCCCTCCTGGTCCCACCCTCCCTGAGACCCTGGAACACAGCTCTCTCTTTGGAGAGCTTCAAGGGTGAGTCTTCCCTGCCTTCCCAAGGGAAAGCCTTCAAGCCCAAGGAAGAGTCTCCAGAGTTGGGAGGCAGGTGGCCCTCTATAGTAGATGTTAACCCTGGAGATAGACCTTCTGGAGTTGAGAATTGCCACCTGGCCACCCTGGTGCATGCCAGGCTTCTTCAGACATCGCTTGCCTCATGCAATTCACCATGTAAAGTCAGCACCAAGGCAGGGAAATCATTCAGCTAGGGAGAAGCTGAGATAGGAATCACACATAGTCTACTCAGGCTGATACAACAAAAATAGCAGACTGGGTAACTCATAAACAACAGAAATCTACTTCTTACAGATCTGGATGCTGGAAGTCCAAGAGAAAAGCACCTGCATGATCAGGTTTTCTGCTGAGGTTCATAACCCACACCTTCTTGCTGTGTCCTCAAAACCTGGACGGGGCTTAGGGAGCTCCCTGAACCTCTTCTATAAGGCCACTAAGCCCATTCATTCGGGCTCCACCCTCATGAAATTAAGCCCCTCCTAAGGCCCCACCTTGGGGAAGAGAAGACAATAATGGCAACCACTCCAGTACTCTTGCCTGGAAAATCCCATGGACGGAGCCTGGTGGGCTGCAGTCCATGGGGTCACTAGGAGTTGGACACGACTGAGAGACTTCACTTTCACTTTTCACTTCCATGCATTGGAGAAGGAAATGGCAACCCACTCCAGTGTTCTTGCCTGGAGAATCCCAGGGGCGGGGGAGCCTGGTGGGCTGCCGTCTATGGGGTCGCTCAGAGTCGGACACGACTGAAGCGACTTAGCAGCAAGGCCCCACCTCCCAATACCATCATCTTTGAGGGGGGTGATTTCAACATACAAATTTAGGAGGAGGCAGAAACACTGAGAACAGAGCACACGCCCATATCTGTTTGACCTCAGAGCCCAAATTCCTTCATTAAAGAACATTTTTATTAAGGTATACTTTACATAACACAAAACCCACCCTTTCAAGTGTACAATTCAGTACTTTTAAGTATATTCACATGCCTGTGCAACCATCATTACGCTCTAATTCCAGAATATTTTCCTTACCCCAAAACAGACTCTGCACCCACTGAGCTCACCAGTTTCCCTCTCCCTACCCTCTGGCAGCTCAGCTGGTAAAGAATCCACCTGCAATTCAGGAGACCCCAGTTCGATTCCTGTGTCAGGTAGATCCCCTGGAGAAGGGACAGGCTACCCACTCTGGTATTCTTGGACTTCCCATGTGGCTCAGCTGGTAAAGAATCTGCCCACAATGCAGGAGACCTGGGTTGTGAAGATCCCCTGGAAAAGGGAAAGGCCACCCACTCCAGTATTCTGGCCAGGAGAATTCCACGGACTGTATAGTCCATGGAGTTGGAAAGAGCTGGACATGACTGAGCAACTTTCACAGTCAAAGCCAGCCACCCCCTGGCAGCCACTAGCCTAAAATTTTGAGGGACTGCCAAACTACTTTCCAAAATGACTGCTCCACGTCACAATCCCAAATTCAATATAGGAGGGTTCCAGTTACTCCATATCCTCACCAACACTCGTTCCTGTCTGTATATTTTAATTCAGCCTTGCTGATTGGTATGGAGTGACATCTCATTGAGGTTTTGCTTTGCATTTCCCTGATGACTAATGATGATGAACATCTTTTCATGTGTTTATTGGTCATTTTCCTTGGTATATCTTGGTATATAACAGGAGAAGTGTCTTGGAGGAATGTCTGTTCCAATCCTTTGCTTGATTTTTTAATTGACTTATTTGTGTTTTTATTGAGTTGTAAGAATTCTTTATATATCCCAGAGGCCAGTCCCTTATCAGATACAAGATTTGCAGATGTTTTCTCCCATTCTGTAGGTTGTCTTTTCACTTTCTTGGTTGTCACCTCTTGGAGCACAGAAGTCTTAACTTTAAGTCCAATTTATCAATACTTTCTTTCATCACTTGTGTTCAGAGCCCAATCTGGACCCTGCCCCCACAGACCTCTGCCATAACTGGCTTTCATCTTTCTGCCATGTATAGCCTCTTCCGTGGCACAGAGGGAAAGACAGGGGCCAAGAGAGGGGCTGCTGTGGCTATAGTGATGCGCAGATGCTTAGAAGTAGGAAGTGGGCTCAGGAAATGCTCCAGGAGGTCTCAGGCAGAGATGAGGTTGAGACCATGCCTGGGGGCAATAGAGAGGATCTTTTCTCTAAAGCAGGTGTCAGGAGCTGGAACGGAGCCTTGAGGGACAGTCTCAAAGATTCAAGGAAGTGCAGAGTATATTCAGGAGCTACTGGTCCCAGAGCTTGTGTACCAGAGAGGCATGGTTAACAGCTCAACTTGGAGCCAGTGTCTGAGTCAGATCCCCACTTCTCACCGACTAGGTGGCAACTTGGATAAGTTAGCTTACCTCTCAGTTTCCTCTTCTGGAAAATGAGGATGAGAGTATCAGCTTACCTCCTCAGGTAACTGGAAGGGGTAAATGGACATGTCAGTTGCTCATCCCAGTGCTCTATTGACAGTGGGCCCGACACACATTCGTGAGTGCCATTATTATTAGGTTGGTGCAAAAGCAATTGCCGTTTTGGACCGTGAATTCTAAGCCATTAAACTAGGCTCAAACACATCTTTATTCATCAACATAGGAGCCATTACAATCAACACATTTTTGCCAATGAGAAATGTGTTTATTCCTATAGCACAAAAACCCATGCCTTGGGATTTGACGAACTCTTGGAAAGCATTTTCTGCCTCCTGCTTGTTGTGGAAGCATTTTCCCTGCAAAAAGTTGTCAAGATGCTTGAAGAAGTGATAGTGGGTTGGCGAGAAGTCAGATGAATATGGCAGATGAGGCAAAACTTTGTAGCCCAAATCGTTTGACTTTTGAAGTGTTGGTTCAAGGTGTGGTCAAGCACTGTCATGGAGGGGAATTGGGCCCTTTCTGTTGACCACTGCTGGCTGTAGGTGTTGCAGTTTTCAGGGCGTTTCATCGATCTGCTGAGCATGCTTCTCATATATAATGGTTTCGCAGGGATTCTGAAAGCTGTAGTGGATCAGATGGGCAGTAGACCTCCAAACAGTGACCATGCCCTTTTTGGTGTAAGTTTGGCTTTGAGGAGTGCTTTGTAGTTTCTTCTTTTTCCAGCCACTGAGCTGGTCATCACTGGTTGTGGTATACAACCCACTTTTTATCGCATGTCACAGTCTGATTGAGAAATGGTTCGTTGTTGTTGCATACAATAAAAGAAAATGACTTTTCAAAAGGATGCTTTTTTTGATTTGCGGTCAGCTTAAGAGGTACCCACTTATCAAGCTTTTTCACCTTTCCAGTTTGCTTCAAATGCTGAAAGACTGTAGAATGGTCAGTGTTGAGTTTTGGCAACTTCTCATATAAGAGGATCAGCTTCAATGATCCTCTCAATTAGTCATTGTCAACTTCCAATAGCCAGCCACTGTGCTCCTCATCCTCAAGGCTATCGGGTCCTTTGCCAAACTTCTTGAACCACCACTGCCCTGTGCATTTGTGAGCAGCTCCTGGGTCAAATGTGTTGTTGATGTTGCAAGTTATCTGTGCTGTTTTACAACCCATTTTGAACTCAAAAAAGAAAATTGCTCAAACTTGTTTTTTTTCAACATCATCTCCATAGTCTAAAATAAATATAAAATAGCAAGTAATAAGTCATTAGCAAAAAATAAATATAAAGCGAGAAATGCACATCAAAATGATGTAGAACCTAGCTACGTTTATTTTAAATGTATTCCAATATCAAACAGCAGATTTCAACAATACAAAAACCACCATTTCTTTTGCACTAACCTACTATATGAGAGGTCTGGAAAGTTCACTTGGGCCAATACAAGGCAAGTATATTCCATTCTTTCTTCTATAACTTACATCTATGCTCCTTGAAACTCCAAACTCAGAGTAGTCAGTAGAGACGGAGTAGGCAGGCATGGTAGCTAGCAGGGGGGTTGGGAAGGTCATAGGAAGCACCTCAGAGAGGCTGACTTGTGACAGGTGAGGTATGAGGAGTGTGCCAACTGCCTGGCCGGTGCCTCTTGTATTTCACTGTGCACATGAACCACCTGGACTTGTTAAAACACAAGGGCTCTGGGTGTGGAGCTGAGATTCTGCCTTTCTGATAAGTGCCCAGGAAATCCCAAGGCTGCTGGTCCTCAGATGACACTCTGAGCAGCAAGGAGCTAAAAGTTCTAGAGTTCTGGTCCAAGCTAGGCCACCAGGGGTGCTGAGCAAGTCTGCTGAGGCCCCTGAGCCACAATCTGGATCATGGGCCTCATATATGCAGGTAGGTTCAGGAGACCAAGGAGCAGGGGGCTGAGAAGGCACCTTGCAAAGGGTGCAGGAACTGTGGGTCCTTCTCTGGACCTTAAATGCAGAAATGGAGACTCAGGTGGGTGGAGGCAGGGTCCTTACAGGCCCCAGGTGACCCGGGCCTCCACTCCCAGGCTCCGTGCCCCTCCCAGTGAGGCTGGGCTAGAGGGGGGACATTGACGCCACCGGGGGCCACAGTCTCTGTTGTTTCCCACAGGCACTGTGCTCTCAGACATCATCCAGAAGTACTTCTTCTCCCCATTGTGCATTTGTGAGCAGCTCCTGGGTCAAATGTGTTGTTGATGTTGCAAGTTATCTGTGCTGTTTTACAACCCATTTTGAACTCAAAAAAGAAAATTGCTCAAACTTGTTTTTTTTCTAACATCATCTCCATAGTCTAAAATAAATATAAAATAGCAAGTAATAAGTCATTAGCAAAAAATAAATATAAAGCGAGAAATGCACATCAAAATGATGTAGAACCTAGCTACGTTTATTTTAAATGTATTCCAATATCAAACAGCAGATTTCAACAATACAAAAACCACCATTTCTTTTGCACTAACCTACTATATGAGAGGTCTGGAAAGTTCACTTGGGCCAATACAAGGCAAGTATATTCCATTCTTTCTTCTATAACTTACATCTATGCTCCTTGAAACTCCAAACTCAGAGTAGTCAGTAGAGACGGAGTAGGCAGGCATGGTAGCTAGCAGGGGGGTTGGGAAGGTCATAGGAAGCACCTCAGAGAGGCTGACTTGTGACAGGTGAGGTATGAGGAGTGTGCCAACTGCCTGGCCGGTGCCTCTTGTATTTCAGTGTGCACATGAACCACCTGGACTTGTTAAAACACAAGGGGTCTGGGTGTGGAGCTGAGATTCTGCCTTTCTGATAAGTGCCCAGGAAATCCCAAGGCTGCTGGTCCTCAGATGACACTCTGAGCAGCAAGGAGCTAAAAGTTCTAGAGTTCTGGTCCAAGCTAGGCCACCAGGGGTGCTGAGCAAGTCTGCTGAGGCCCCTGAGCCACAATCTGGATCATGGGCCTCATATATGCAGGTAGGTTCAGGAGACCAAGGAGCAGGGGGCTGAGAAGGCACCTTGCAAAGGGTGCAGGAACTGTGGGTCCTTCTCTGGACCTTAAATGCAGAAATGGAGACTCAGGTGGGTGGAGGCAGGGTCCTTACAGGCCCCAGGTGACCCGGGCCTCCACTCCCAGGCTCCGTGCCCCTCCCAGTGAGGCTGGGCTAGAGGGGGGACATTGACGCCACCGGGGGCCACAGTCTCTGTTGTTTCCCACAGGCACTGTGCTCTCAGACATCATCCAGAAGTACTTCTTCTCCCCAACGCTCTTCCGCGTCATCCGCCTGGCCCGCATCGGCCGCATCCTCAGGCTGATCCGCGGGGCCAAGGGCATCCGCACGCTGCTCTTCGCCCTCATGATGTCCCTGCCCGCCCTCTTCAACATCGGGCTGCTGCTCTTCCTTGTCATGTTCATCTACTCCATCTTCGGCATGGCCAACTTCGCCTATGTCAAGTGGGAGGCCGGCATCGATGACATGTTCAACTTCCAGACCTTTGCCAACAGCATGCTGTGCCTCTTCCAGATCACCACGTCGGCGGGCTGGGACGGGCTCCTCAGCCCCATCCTCAACACGGGGCCCCCCTACTGCGACCCCAACCTGCCCAACAGCAACGGCTCCCGGGGCAACTGCGGGAGCCCCGCGGTGGGCATCCTCTTCTTCACAACCTACATCATCATCTCCTTCCTCATCGTGGTCAACATGTACATCGCCATCATCCTGGAGAACTTCAGTGTGGCCACGGAGGAGAGCACAGAGCCCCTGAGTGAGGACGACTTCGACATGTTCTACGAGATCTGGGAGAAGTTCGACCCGGAGGCCACCCAGTTCATCGAGTATTCAGCCCTGTCCGACTTCGCCGACGCCCTTCGGAGCCGCTCCGGATCCCCAAGCCCAACCAGATAAGCCTCATCAATATGGACCTGCCCATGGTGAGCGGGGACCGCATCCACTGCATGGACATCCTCTTTGCTTTCACCAAGAGGGTCCTGGGCGAATCTGGGGAGATGGACGCCCTGAAGATCCAGATGGAGGAGAAGTTCATGGCGGCCAACCCGTCCAAGATCTCCTACGAGCCCATCACCACCACGCTGCGGCGGAAGCACGAGGAGGTGTCGGCCACGGTCATCCAGCGGGCCTTCCGCCGGCACCTGCTGCAGCGCTCAGTCAAGCACGCCTCCTTCCTCTACCGCCAGCAGGCGGGCAGCAGCGGCCTCTCGGAGGAGGACGCCCCCGAGCAGGAGGGCCTCATCGCCTACATGATGAACGAGAACTTCTCCCGCCGCCTCGGCCCGCCCTCCAGCTCCTCCGTCTCCTCCACGTCCTTCCCGCCCTCCTACGACAGCGTCACCAGGGCCACCAGCGACAACCCCCAGGTGCGGGCGTCTGACTACAGCCCAAGCGAGGATCTCGCTGACTTCCCCCCAACCCCCGACAGGGACCGCGAGTCAGTCGTGTGAGCGCAGCCCAGGGAGGAGGGCGCCAGCGCAGAGCATCGCGGCAAACCCAAAGGCAGCCCCAGCCCAGCAGCCGCTGAGCCGTCCGACCTTTGCTTTGGGCTTCGGGAGTGAGATAGAAGCCTCGGCCCCGTGGACCTACAAGGCAGGGTCCTGTGCACCGCGCTGATGGCTGGAAGCACTTGGCCCAGCTGTCCGTTTGGGGTTACTAGTCCTGGGGGCCGGGTCTGGTCTGGCATCGCCCTGGGGCTCTGACCACCACCTCCATCCCAGCTGCTGAGACAAAATGCGAAACCGAGACTGTATGTTGTGAATGGGCTTTCATAAATTTATTATATTTGATATTTTTTTACTTGAGCAAAGAACTAACTTTTTTTTTTCACGGGTGGATCGGCAGCGATTCACACTGCCTCTTCTTAACTCTGAAGAGTGTCATGGAGCTGCTGGGGCTCTGCTGTCAATGCAAAAGTGAGATCTGGGGTGGGTCCCACAGGCCTTCACTGCCTAGGGGCAGAAAGGGGGTCCCCTGCCGCTTGGGCTGAGGTGCCAGGAGGGCTGAACCCCTTCCCATACACACGTGTACACACTCTCACACTCACGGAGGCCAGACCCAAGCCACACGTGGCCTGGACTCCCCGAGACGAGCGAGGTGACCAGCCTTTCCCCCCGACCCCCACAGGTGGGATTCTTGTCAGCCAGGGCTTACTCATTGCCCCATTTCCCCCCTGTATGTTTATGCAGGCCAGCCTGGAGTCAGGCCTATAAATACAACAAGCTTCCAGAAGAGAGTGGCCTGGCTCCCAGGGCTTGTCCTCGGCACTGACATTGCCTTTCTTCCCTGTAGATCTTGGCCTCTGTTAGAGTATTAACATTAAGGGAAGGGCCTGAGGGAGGCACATACGTCCAGCCACCCAACTTGTCCGTGCTGCCCAGCCTGGCTGGCCCTGCCCCACAGGCCAGGAAGAGAAGGCTGAGCCCATAGGGTTGGGGTGAAGAACCTGCTCCACAGCCCCCAGCACGGTGCCCCCCAGCCCGCCTGGAGAATGGAATCCGCTGTCATCACCCAGGCTCTCTCTCCAGACCTTTCTGCCTCTGCCTGGGGCTGAGGGGGTGCCTGTGTGGACCCCAGCTCCTCTCGAGCTGCAGAAACACGGGAGCGGGGAGGGCTGCCCAGGCCCCATGCACGGAAGGGGCTGCAGGATGCTCAGCCCAGTCCCAGGGTCCTAGGAGGGGAATGGACCCCAGGTCTCCTGGGAAAGGGAGTCGAGTGACCCTGGACCAGCGTGCCCTGCTCAGCCCAGGGTCCCGGGGACATTGCACACAGGACCTCCTGGGGCAGGGTCCAGGCTGCCCATGGGTCTGTGAGCAGGCCTTTTCAGGGAAAAATACTTTTTTCTTCCACCAGCGACAACCCCCAGGTGCGGGCGTCTGACTACAGCCCAAGCGAGGATCTCGCTGACTTCCCCCCAACCCCCGACAGGGACCGCGAGTCAGTCGTGTGAGCGCAGCCCAGGGAGGAGGGCGCCAGCGCAGAGCATCGCGGCAAACCCAAAGGCAGCCCCAGCCCAGCAGCCGCTGAGCCGTCCGACCTTTGCTTTGGGCTTCGGGAGTGAGATAGAAGCCTCGGCCCCGTGGACCTACAAGGCAGGGTCCTGTGCACCGCGCTGATGGCTGGAAGCACTTGGCCCAGCTGTCCGTTTGGGGTTACTAGTCCTGGGGGCCGGGTCTGGTCTGGCATCGCCCTGGGGCTCTGACCACCACCTCCATCCCAGCTGCTGAGACAAAATGCGAAACCGAGACTGTATGTTGTGAATGGGCTTTCATAAATTTATTATATTTGATATTTTTTTACTTGAGCAAAGAACTAACATTTTTTTTTTCACGGGTGGATCGGCAGCGATTCACACTGCCTCTTCTTAACTCTGAAGAGTGTCTATGGAGCTGCTGGGGCTCTGCTGTCAATGCAAAAGTGAGATCTGGGGTGGGTCCCACAGGCCTTCACTGCCTAGGGGCAGAAAGGGGGTCCCCTGCCGCTTGGGCTGAGGTGCCAGGAGGGCTGAACCCCTTCCCATACACACGTGTACACACTCTCACACTCACGGAGGCCAGACCCAAGCCACACGTGGCCTGGACTCCCCGAGACGAGCGAGGTGACCAGCCTTTCCCCCCGACCCCCACAGGTGGGATTCTTGTCAGCCAGGGCTTACTCATTGCCCCATTTCCCCCCTGTATGTTTATGCAGGCCAGCCTGGAGTCAGGCCTATAAATACAACAAGCTTCCAGAAGAGAGTGGCCTGGCTCCCAGGGCTTGTCCTCGGCACTGACATTGCCTTTCTTCCCTGTAGATCTTGGCCTCTGTTAGAGTATTAACATTAAGGGAAGGGCCTGAGGGAGGCACATACGTCCAGCCACCCAACTTGTCCGTGCTGCCCAGCCTGGCTGGCCCTGCCCCACAGGCCAGGAAGAGAAGGCTGAGCCCATGGGGTTGGGGTGAAGAACCTGCTCCACAGCCCCCAGCACGGTGCCCCCCAGCCCGCCTGGAGAATGGAATCCGCTGTCATCACCCAGGCTCTCTCTCCAGACCTTTCTGCCTCTGCCTGGGGCTGAGGGGGTGCCTGTGTGGACCCCAGCTCCTCTCGAGCTGCAGAAACACGGGAGCGGGGAGGGCTGCCCAGGCCCCATGCACGGAAGGGGCTGCAGGATGCTCAGCCCAGTCCCAGGGTCCTAGGAGGGGAATGGACCCCAGGTCTCCTGGGAAAGGGAGTCGAGTGACCCTGGACCAGCGTGCCCTGCTCAGCCCAGGGTCCCGGGGACATTGCACACAGGACCTCCTGGGGCAGGGTCCAGGCTGCCCATGGGTCTGTGAGCAGGCCTTTTCAGGGAAAAATACTTTTTTCTAGTCCAATTACCACCACCCTCCCCACCCCCCCGACCCCGTCACAGGGCCTCTTCAGCTGCTGACAATCCTACTGAGCATATGCAAATCTCTCAAGGCAGAGAACTGTCACCCTGAGAGGGACAGTGGCGGCTGGTGGAGGCTGTGCAGGCAGGGGCTCGGCTGCCCAAGTCCACTCTCCAGCAAAGCTGCCCTCCACCCGGCGGCCCCCTCACAGGCCGCCTCTCGGGGCAGCCCCGGAAGCCAGAAGCTGGCTGTCCTAACCTACCTCGCCAAGCCATCAGGGGGGCCGGCCATGGGGAGCTGAGGGGGAACCGCCAGCGGCGAGTCAAGTATTAACGTTTCTTCTTGTCACTCGAGTTCCCTTGGTGGCAGCCCCAGCCGCCCGCCGCCCCCAGTGCGTTCTCTTCTCTCATGTTCCCTTCAAGCCGGCGTGGGACAGGGTTTTAACTGTCCCAGCACCACTCCTCTGAGTGGAAAGCTTATTTTTGTAGCTCTCTGTGCTGTGCTCTCAAGGCTTGGAGAGGTGTATGCCCTCCACGACACCTGGCACCCTGCATGGGCAGGGAGGCAGCGGGCAGGCCGGCCGGGCTGCGGGCCCAGCTGACCGGAAGTAGGCCGGGGTTTTGTGTGTGGGGACAGGCCGGGAGCCGGAGGCAGGTGCCAGGGCCAGCCACTGACTGCAGACCGTGTGGCCGAGGGCAGGGCCGAGCGCAGCCGACTCCTTAGCTTTTAGTGTGTCTCTCATTGCTTTTTTTCCAGAACTGCACAGTGACCAGCAGGATGGGAGAAGGAGGGGAGGGCACAGGAGGGAGGGACAAGCGCCAAGTGCCAGCCGTTGTCGGAACCACCCGAGCACTTCGCACCAAACTTCGTGCATAAACAAGATACATATTTTTACCACAAACCAATAAATGGCTTACATGACCTGATCTGGACTCTGTCCATTTTTTTTTAAGTATAGTTGATTTACAAATTGATAATATTGTGTTAGTTTCTGGTATACAGAAAATGATTCAGTTGCACACACACATGTATATTTGGGTGGGGAACAGATACCTGTAAAGTTGTGTGTGAAGAGACATGACCCCAGTGTCATCAAATCCAGCATTTGTTTTTGCCTCTCCCTGTCCCCTTCCACTTTACTCAGTGGAGATAAACTTCCTTGGCCCCAGATGAAAACCAGGCCAGCCCTGGGGGCTTTTCCAGTCAAGTCTGGGTGAAACAGCAGCCTTCAGCCACCCTGTGTTGTAAATACCACCTTAGCTTCCTTCTGAGCATGTCCAGTCCCGTGACAGTCAGAGATGGGGTGGCTGGACAGGCACCACACGGGCCTCTTCAGGCTTGTGGGGCCTTCTCTCGGTGGTCTCCCAGCTCTGGGGATGCACTCTTCCGGGTACCCCATGACCCCTTTGCCCATGGGTACCTGTGGGTCCGTTCAGCCTCTTCCTGCCAAGCCCCTGGGCTCCCCCAGTAGCCCTGCTGTGGTGGCTCACACAGGCCCTCTCCACCTGCTGCCCCTGCCCCACCCCCGCTGGCCTGCGGCCTGGCCCTGGCAGCGCCGCGCTCCACCGCCACCGCCGGAGCAGCTGGCCCACAGCCCTCCACCCAGATCCCAGAGCTGGGCTCAGATCCCTGTCACCAGTCCACCTGAGTTTTCTCAGCCCCAGGGGGGCCCAGTCCTCACTTGGAAAACAAACTTATGGTCACCAAAGAGGAAAGGTGGGGGTGGGGAGGGGTAAATTAAGAATTGAGGATTAACCTATACAGACTACTGGGCTTCCCTGGTGGCTCAGACGGTAAAGAATCCACCTGCAATGTGGGGAACCCAGGTTCGATCCTTGGGTTGGGAAGATCCCTTGGAGGAGGGCATGGCAACCCACTCCAGTATCCTTGCCTAGAGAATCCCATGGACAGAGGAGCCTGGTGGGTTACAGTCCATAGTGGACAGAGGAGCCTGGTGGGTTACAGTCCATAGGGTCACAGAGTCAGGCATGACTGAGTGACTCAGCACAGCACACTACTATACATAAAATAGGTTATCCACAGGGAACTGCTATAGCGCAGGAACTCTACTCAATACTCTATAGTAACCTATACGAGCAAAGACTTTGAAGATGAATGGATGTATGTACATGCGTAACGGGATCACTTGGCTGTACACCTGAAACTAACAATAAACTAACGCAACACTGTAAATCACCTATCCCTCCAACAGAAGACATTGGCCCAGGAGGTGCAGGCTGATCCAGAGGGAGGCAAGGGGGGCCTTGCGGTGACTGCACCACCGCAGCTGTCGCCCGGCCACTCTGGGGCGAGGCAGGGGTCCAGGCTCCACAAGGGAACAGACACTGGCTCCTATGTCAGAGGGAAGGCATGCGGCCCGGGATCTCAGCCTTTGGCAGGGACAGAGATGCTCCTGGACAGACGTCAGCTCTCACTCTGGGGCCGCGGCCCTGGCAGCTCCCTGCCCCATGCCAGCCGCTCTTCCGCCTCAGCCCTGACGGCCACGGGACTTGGTGCCCAGAGGCTGGGAGGGGCAGGGAGACAGCCAGGCACTCACTCCCACAGGTGGAGATGGAGTGGGCAGTGGCTGAGAGCCAGGAGACGCCGAAGGCCAGCTCTCGTGGGCTGGGGGTGCCACGGGATTGTACACCCCTCCAGCATACTGTCCTCTGTGTATGAGCTCCTTGAGGGCTGAGGAAGGCCCAGCCAGCACCCCCATACCACCATCTCTAGGCTGGGAGGGGCAGGGAGACAGCCAGGCACTCACTCCCACAGGTGGAGATGGAGTGGGCAGTGGCTGAGAGCCAGGAGACGCCGAAGGCCAGCTCTCGTGGGCTGGGGGTGCCACGGGATTGTACACCCCTCCAGCATACTGTCCTCTGTGTATGAGCTCCTTGAGGGCTGAGGAAGGCCCATCCAGCACCCCCATACCACCATCTCCAGCCCTGCCCGTGCCCGACACAGGTAGGAGCCCGGGAATGTTAAAACAAGAGGCATCCCGTCAACCCAGCTCTTCAGTGTCCACGGGGTTCACTTGAACCCTCTCCTCAGTCTGAACCCTTCCTGCCTTTCTGTCCTATGAGACCCTCGGCCCCGTTTCTCAGCCACATTTCTACCTTCCATTCCTTGTTCTTCTGGAAGGTGGTCACCTACATGGAGGGGCATGGGCAGATTCACACACAGGGTGCACTCAAGGCACAGTAGCCAGTGTCTATGTTGATGAGGGGGCAGGTGTGCCCACAGGGAGATGCCTGAAATCCTAACACTGAACCTGAGGCTTCCTATCCCAACCACCCTGGACCATGATCCTCGGGATAGGGGGAGGCAGACAGCCCAGAGTTGGGGGGCAAAGGACTTGGTTTAGAAATAACACTCAACGCCTGGCAGCTGCCAAGCTCTGTCTGGGGGGAATCCCAAGAGGCCCTCACCTGAGGCACCTCTCTCCTGTGGGTGTCCCAAGTCAGCGTAAATGGCAGGGGAGGAGGCTGGGCCAGCCCAAGCCCAGCACGTACAATCACCACTCTGACAAGCACTTCCTCCCATGCCAGCTCACGAGGCTGGCATCCACGGTCAGCTGCCAGGCACCTGCTGCTGAGAGAAAAGGCCCATCACCCCAGCCTCTGTGGCGGCATGAGCCGGCTCGGGCTCCGGAGAGGAGTGCAAGCTGCCGCAGAGGCCCCTTCCCCGGAGGCGGGCGAGCGGCGGCGGTGCCTCCTGGCCTCCCGCCCCGCCGTCCTCTGCGTCTGGCCGCCGTGGGCTGAGCCTGCCTCCAGGATTTGCTCTTGGAGCCATGTCTCCTGGGGACCATCTGTCTGCCACTCACCCTCTCGGGCTGCACTTCCTGGACAGCCAGGGGCCAGGCTGCTTCTGTGTGCGGGGCTGAGGGAGGTTCTGCAAGGACAAGAGGGCAGGCAGGGCTTGACCAAGGGGAGAGGCCGGCTCGATGGAGATAATTGGGCCTCCTGTATCCTGTATCAATCCATCACATTTATAGTCTCCCTCCAGACAGGAGACAATGAGGAAATGACAAAAGCCAATAAGGCCAATAAATGAGGGGTAATGGAATAACCAGGATGTGCAGCCCCGAGCCCCAGAGCCAGGAGCAGCCCCTCCACTCCCCTCCACCGCCGCCCTCTATCCTGACTTCAGCTACACGCCCTCAAGGGACAGGCAAAACCAGTCAACAGCCTCCACAGGGGTGTCCGGCTGGAGATCCAGCTACTCAGTTCCAGCTGGCGTCCTCCCCGCCTCCTCTCTCTCGCTCTCTCACACACCCCACCTCCAATTCCGCAGGAAATCCTGTTGGCTCTGCCTTCAGAATGCATCCCAAGCCTGACTCCTTCTCAACACCTGCACGGCCGCCATTGCTGCTGAGCCACCACGGCCTCTCGCCTGGAATCTCCCCAAGGCCTCCTGCTTGGTCCTGAGCCCAGACCGTTCTCAACACAGCAGCCAGTGGGGTCTATCAAAAGTCACGCCGTTGGCACAGGCTGCTGCTTCACACAGAACCCCAGTGGCCCGCAGCTCACTCAGGGAACAGACAATGTTTTCTATCAACTCATCAAGAATTTACTGACATATCCAGTTCCTCCTTTTTTTACTTTTTTTTTTTTTCTTTTGAGAGATCTTCACTCTCTGCTTGAATTGTTTACAAAACGAAATAGGGGCTGAGGTCTGACAGCACTGCCATTTCACTGTAGAGGAGACCCAGGTACCTTGCAGGGTCCAGGCTACCAAAAGGCAATTGAAGTTTACTCACTAAGTCATATCCAAGTCTTTGCAACTCCACCAGTTCCTCTGTCCCTGGGATTTCCCAGGCAAGAATACTGGAGTGGGTTGCCATTTCCTTCTCCAGGGGATCTTCCCAACCCAGGGACTGAACTCACGTAACCCATGTCTCCTGCATTGTCGGCAGATTCTCTACCGCTGAGCCACCTGGGAAGCCCATTCCGCAGAGACACGGAGAGCAGAAGGGCTGAGCCCCACTGTGACTCTTCTCTAGGGGACAGTTCTGTGGATAAATAATCACAGTCTCCAGTCAAGAGCACAAGCCCAGTGCAGCACCTCCCAAAAGTGGCCTCACTCCACCCTGAAGCCAGCCTTCCCCCCATGAAACACAGGGGAGCCCTGCCACCACCAGTGACTTCTGTTTCCCCAATCATTTCATTTCAGAAGCCCCTGGCCCAGGGCCTTTACTGTGGCCCCTCCACTGCACAGCAGCCTCCTTCCCTTCCCATCTCAGGAACCAGCAGGTGGACACTGGGTCCTTCTGTGAACTGATGCAGTTCCGCCAGAGGCCAGCTTTGCACACCTCAGATTTCAGAGAGAGGAAGCCTTGTCTCGAAACAGTTAACTAACTTCAAGTGGGGTACTGGGGATACCCACTCACCTGATGTTTGCATAACTAACAAAGCCAGCCAAGTGGCCTTCACTGGACTCCAGGTACTTTCTTTCGACCTGCTCCTTGTGGACATGGCGAGTGGGCTGTGCTAGGCATGTAACCATTCATCTGGTCCCCCGAGCCTTATGGAGGCTTATCTGGAGAGCAGACCTCCAATAGCACTCCAGCCCTAACCTCAGCAGAGGCTGTGTGCTTTTGGTGCAAGAAAAAGGACCGTTTCCAGGTGGAAATCTTCCAAATGTGTCTTCCCCAATCACCCTGTCACCAGATCGTTCTAAGCAAAAACTTTCTCATAAATTATCTTTGCCTTTGACTGTTCACACACAAAGGTCACGTAGTTGCCTGCCTCTGGTATCACACACGTAGCTGGGGAGTTGGTTTCAGAGGTTCCCACAGCTGGAATCTCCAGAGGAATTCTGACCAAGAAAGGGGACATGGGGTCATGATGAAGAGGGAGAGAAGAAGGCGGGGAGGACTCAGACAGCCAGAGAGGGGAGGGACCCTATCCAGCCCACCTTGCCCCTCCCATCTCCAAGCTGCCATTTCTTTGGCGTTGCTCCCGCCACCGCATCCAAATGAACAGACGATAAAATGCTCAACTGGAAACAATAATATACTGGTATCAATGAGCACACGAAGCACCCGAGTCTTGCTTTCTAAATACTATTCTGGGGACTTCCCTGGTGGTCCAGAGGCTAAGACTCTGAACTCCCAATGCAGGGGGCCTGGGTTTGATCCCTGGCCAGGGAACTAGGTCCCACCTGCCACAACTAAGAGTGTGCATGCTGCAGCTAAGACCCAGCACAGCCACACAAACAAATATTGTTTACAAAGATTATAAATACCATTCTCCATTCAAAGGAAATAGGATTCCTTGGCGAAATGGCTGATTCATTGTTAGAGCAGAGGAAAAATACAAGATGAGCCCTGGACCATCCTGGAAGGTAAGAGAGTACTCAGGCTGATAGATGCACGTCAGAACACACAGGGGGCAGTTTGGCTGGGCCAGTTATAAGTTCAGAAAGAGGAAGGGAGTAACATCATCAATGGATGAAAATTAAGGTAAAGTGTGATGAGCAACATAGTCTCAAAGTATCCTCCCACAGTTGCTTTTCATAACCTTCTTAATTTAACAGTGGGGAGGGGCAATTTGGTGCTCACCTCCTAAACCACGTGATCGAAGACAACATTTCTAACAAATGAGAAAATGTACATTGCATACCTCCGCATGTGATTCTCAGACAGACACATCATAACCTACATGGTAATCTTACCGAAAATGCATAACCTGCAAGTAATCATGAGGAAACAGCAAACAATTTGAGCAGCATCACTCTACAGAATAACTGGCCTAAACCCTTCAGAAATGTCAAGTTCAAGTGATACAAGGAAAGGCTGAGGAATTCTTCCAGATTAAAGGAGATCAAAAGGACACGGCAGCTAAATGCAACTGCTGACTCTGGAAAAGGAAAAAAAGAAACAAACAGAAGACGGGATTGAGACAATGAATGAAGTTTGAAAGTAGCCCAAGGACTAAATAACACATTTTCTAATTTTGTTAACTGTGTTGTGGTTTTGTAAAGGAATATCCTTATCCTCATCAATATACTCTCAAGTATTTAGGAGTAAAAAGGCATCATGTCTTCAACTTACTCTCAAGTGAGTCAGAGAAAGAAATGTGTACACTGTGCATAGTATATTACAATTCTGAGCCACCAGGGAAGCCCCCATAGAATATATACAGTATAAATAGACACTATTTATAGTATATTATATACATAATATATTGTACATGTAGTATATACATATACTGTATAAAATATATTAAATATATATAATACATTATATATACTATATATACAGTATATTATAGACACATATATGTAGAGAGAATCATAAAGTAAATGAGAAAACATAAATAACTGGTGACTCAGCATAAAGGATATAAGTGAAATTAAAGTAAAATTTACACAAATGATAATAATGGCCAAAACTCCATGGTGTGTGCTGTGTGCCAGGCCCTGTCCAAATACTTTACATGTAGTAACTCATTTGATACTTGCAAGAGTCCTACAGTGTATGCGGTACTATCATCCCTGTTGTCATGGAGATGGGGAAATTGAGGCCCAGAACAGTTAGGATGGCAGAGCTGGGACATAATGCTAGGTGCCCTTAGACCATGGGCCCTGAAGGTGCCAAGCCGTGCAGAAGCTGAGAACGAAACCCAGGGACGGGAGCACAGAGGACCCCACACTCTCATGCCCGAATGCACATGGTCAGGCTGCCTGATGCAGCGGGCTGCAGCCTGAGAATCAAAACAACCTCCAGCTCTGAACACATCAGCAAGCCTCTGAGAAAGCAGAAGGAAGCTCCGAGTTGAGTGCCTTAGGCGTGGGGGTTTTTGTCCCTGCACCTCTGGGAAGGGGTCCGCGCAGCCCGTAGCCCAGACGGTTGGCCTTTCCCTTCCCCATCCCAAGAGCTCCAAGCTCTGGTTCTCTTCCTGCCTGACCACCCCCTACCACCACCCGGAAGTGAAGGTTCTGGCCTTGGCCTGCTGGTGATGATCACTGCCTGGGGCCATGGGGGAAAGAAGGTGAGCCCAAAGTCAGAGCTGGTGGGGGCACGGGGGATGACTGAACGCTGGTGGCCATGTGGCTGCAGGAGATGGGGTGAGGGGACGAGGTCCCTGCAGGAGCAGCTGGGCAGAGGCGCCGTCCTCCTGGGCTCTCTGCCAGAAAGGACAGAGGGAGGTCTGCTCCCTGCACCGAGCAGGCTGGGCCTCGCTGCCCAGGACAGTCTCCAGGCAGGGGCGGGAGGGGCTGCCCGGCCTGTCCAGCCCGCCAGGGAGGAGGGGAGAGGGAGGAGGCCGCTGCCGCCCAGGCTCAGCTGGGATGGACACCCCCATCCCCTCCCCGCTGAAGGGCCTGTCACATGGTAGCCGCAGCTCACACCCGCTTATCGGTGCCGGGGTGTGGAGAGGGTGTCGCGGACAGGAGATAGTGCTGGGACAGAGCTGTCCGCAGCGGCCTGCTCTGCCTCCTTCATTCGCACCTCCTCGGTGGGCCCTAGCCCGTGCATCCCTGGGGCTTCCAGGCTGCCCCCGCCTGCCTCCCCACAAGCCCCCTCTGCAGGCTGCCTTTGAGAAGCAGAGCCCTGCCCTGGACAGTCAGAATGCTGGCCGCCGAGTGACCCTGGAGGTTGCAAGCAGGCAAAGGAGCAGAGCTAGGCTCTGACTCTGGACCAGGGCAGGTGAGGGTTCAAGCCTCTGCCTGGGACCCTGGAGGCAGGGTCCTCGGGCACAGTGAAGGAGCAGTGAGGGGCACGCTTGTCCTGTTCAAGCTTCAGCCTCATAGGGGGAGTGAGGACACAGACACGCCACACTGTCCTGGACTCCAGTGACCTTGGAGAAGATCCAAGGTCTCAGCCTATGTCTGAGTGGCAATGATGGTGAGAGGTTGAAGGCCTCCTCTGCAGTGTGGGGGCTACGGGATGGGGGGTGCA
Organism: Madoqua kirkii; assembly: GCA_006408675.1. NCBI lineage: Eukaryota > Metazoa > Chordata > Mammalia > Artiodactyla > Bovidae > Madoqua > Madoqua kirkii. The sequence goes on along the minus strand of SJYC01012031.1, from coordinate 41,321 downwards.
GAGAGGTGAGAGGGGACCCACTGCCTAGAAATCAGGAGGCAGGGGTAGAAGTGAGGGACCCATCATGAAAGGTGGTGGGAACGAAAACCTGTATCCTACCTGATGGCCTTCCCTGGCGGTTCAGATGGTAAAGAACCTGCCTGCAATGTGGGAGATCTGGGTTAATCCCTGGGTGGGAAGATCCCATGGAGAAGGGAAAGGCTACCCACACCAGTTTTCTTGCCTGGAGAATCCTCGTGGACAGAGAAGTCTGGCGGGCTATAGTCCATGGGGTCACATAGAGTAGGACACGACTGGGTGCCTTTCACTTCACCTGATGGGCTAAGGTGGGCCTCTGACTGGGCCAAGGTCTTGAGGGTGTGGGGTTGCTGTTGCTGCTAAGTTGCTTCAGTTGTGTCCGACTGTGCGACTCCATAGACGGCAGCCCACCAGGCTCCCCCTTCCCTGGGATTCTCCAGGCAAGAACATTGGAGCGGGTTGCCATTGCCTTCTCCAATGCATGAAAGGGAAAGTGAAAGTGAAGTCTCTCAGTCGTGTCCGACTCTTCACGACCCCATGGATTTCAGCCTACCAGGCTCCTCCATCCATAGGATCGTCCAGGCAAGAGTACTGGAGTGGGTTGTCGATGAAGCCCTGGCAAATTCAAGGCCCCTGTCTGCCACTGTCCCTACTCCCACAGCCTTGGAGACATTTGTGCAGAAAGGCGCCCTGGCATTAGCAGACGGAGGCTGGTCCATCTTGCGCCTTTCAAGGAACTGAGGCCAGGGCAGGGAGAGATTAGAAATAATCTCAAGATCCTGGCTGGGGGCAGGGGAGAGGGCAGGGCTCCACACCTGCACACAGCTGGAAAACCTAAATTTAACTCAGCTTCTCCCTTCGCCAAACACACAAAAACCCTGCTCAGCACACTCCCACTGGCACCCCCTTGCTCCCACGCTCCCACTGGGAAGGGCGGCTTCAGACCTGGCGGAGCCTGATGAAGAGTGAGCAGGGAAAGTGCCCTGACAGCTGCAGCTGGCCGGAAGCAGTGCTGGGCACCCAGACATCCCAGACACAGGGCCTTGCTCTGCTCCACATGCAGCAGCCAGCCCGCCGGCACAGCCTGTGCCCTGGCTGGAGCCTAAAGGCCAACGCACATGCTTGCTGTCCCCTCTGAGAAGCCTTTGTCATGGCCGGTCTCACGGTCAGCTGGTCGAACTGGTCCCTGCAGGGGGATCGGCCCTCCAGCCAGGTCCTAGTCCGCAGCCTTCCTGGGTTCCTTCCCAGGGACAGGGAACACGCCAGGACTCAAGCAGGATAACTTGCTGGTAACTCCACAAGTCCTGGGCACATGCTATTTACAGAATCCTCTAGAGGCCCCAGAAAAGAGCCACCTCCACAATCTGCCTGCCTCCAGGAAGTTAGCAGGCCTTGGAGAGCTAAGGCGAGTCAATGATGAATGACTGGATTATGAAGCAAAGTAAAATAACTGCAACAGCTTTAGGGAAAGTGAAAGTGAAGTCGCTCGTGTCTGACTCTTTGCAACCCCGTGGACGGTAGCCTACCAGGCTTTTCCATCCATGGGATTCTCCAGGCAAGAATACTGGAATGGGTTGCCATTTCCTCCTCCAGGGGATCTTCCCGACCCAGGGATCAAACTCAAGTCTCCTGCACTTGAGGCAGATGCTAGACTTAGGGGGTGGAGGTCACATGTTAGATGGGTGAGTGGAAAGATGGTTGGGCAGGCAAGTGTGCCTCCCTTTGTTCAAAGCACTGACCCAGCTATGATGTGTGCACCTAGAGGTGAGTGGGCCACCTCCCTGTTTCAGAGTGCGAGCGTGTGTGCTAAGTCGCTTCAGTCGTGTCTGACTCTGTGCAACCCTGTGGACTGTAGCCCACAGGCTCCTCTGTCCATGGGATTCTCCAGTCAAGAATCAAGAACACTGGAGTGGGTTGCCATTTCCTTCTCTAGGGAATCTTCTCGACCCAGGAATCGAACCCACATCTCTTACATCTCCTGCACTGGCAGGCAGGCTCTTTACCACTAGTAGCAAATTACCGTTAAGGCCTGCTTTTGCACTGTGCAGCCCACTGAGTTTGTTTTTTTAAGATACAGAAGAGAAATGAATAGAAGTTCTGAAAATATCGGAGCCCATTATTATCACGTGAAGTTTGCTGGGTGAGTGTGTGAAGGAGGTTGCTTTGCAAAATTAAATTTTTACCAAAAGGACCCTCCTTGGCTCTGTCTGCTTCAGTGTTTTCAGTGGACACATTGAAGGCTTGTTTAACCAATCTGCGATCTCAGAGCTGGGAGGCATAGCTAACATGTCAGATGGCCAAGTCAGGATCATAAAGAATGAGAACTCACCTGAAGATGGGCAGGAACTATAAGAAAATAGAAGCTTAACAGTAGGGCATCCCTATGGATGGCATTCTATATGCCACATGTGTGTTCCAAAAATTGACTATGTAAGCACATGATGGGAGAATGATGTGATGGCAGATCATGCGGAAAAGACGCGAAGCTGCTAGTTAGAGTGAGCTCCACGTGAGCCAGTGGCATTGTGAGAAAAGTGGGGTGCCAATGCCCTGACTTGATTCAGCATTGCTATCACCTCACCCTGAAATCTTTCCCCAGATGTGGCCGCCCACCAGGGCGGCTTGTGAAATCATGCTGAAGGGTCTGAAATCCATGAATCCCTGGATGAGGGATGAAATGAGATACACAGATGTCTCTAGCAGCTCCTCATCTCTAAAGGGCTATCAGCTGGGAGTGGGTACCCGCCAGTTCTGCGTAGCCCGGAACAGCTGTTAGGGTCTGTCATTGATAGGCAGAGTTATGGAGGAAGGTTTTGTCTTAATGTTATGAAGCTCTTCTACAAAGAAAATTGGACACCTAGGGGGCCCAAAGGCATAGGAGAAAGTTCTTCCTGATATTCACAAATTCTAAAGGGCTATCAGCTGGGAGTGGGTACCCGCCAGTTCTGCGTAGCCCGGAACAGCTGTTAGGGTCTGTCATTGATAGGCAGAGTTATGGAGGAAGGTTTTGTCTTAATGTTATGAAGCTCTTCTACAAAGAAAATTGGACACCTAGGGGGCCCAAAGGCATAGGAGAAAGTTCTTCCTTGATATTCACAAAGTGAAAGTCATTCAGTCGTGTCCAACTCTTTGCAACCCCATGGACTATAGTCCATGGAATTCTCCAGGCCTGAATATTGGAGTGGGTAGCCTTTCCCTTCTCCAGGGGATCTTCCCAATCCAGGGGTGGAACCCAGGTTTCCCACATTGCAGGCAGACTCTTTACCAGCTGAGCCACCAGGGAAGCCCAAGAATACTAGAGTGGGTAGCCTATCCCTTTCCAGGGGATCTTCCTGACCCAGAAATTGAACCATGGTCTCCTGCATTGCAGGTGGATTTTTTACCAGCTGAGCTACCAGGATGCTCACAAAGTCAAGCTCAAAGACTTCCTGCTTGCCAGATCACTCCTGTGTAGGGGCCACATGCATAATGGAAGGATGGGAGTAAAGGAGGGCCCAGTCTGGCTCCAAATCCTGGATACTCATCAAGATCACCAGTGTTGCCTGTTCACAAAATAGATTTTAGCTTCACGTGCATGCGTGCACCCAGAGGTGAGTGGGCCACCTCCCTGTTTCAGAGTGCAAACGTGTGTGCTAAGTCACTTCAGTTATGTCCGACTCTCTGCGACCCTATGGACTATAGCCCACCAGGCTCTCCGTCCATGGACTTCTCCAGGCGAGAAATTAGAGTGGATCGCTGTGCCCTCCTCCAGGGGATCTTCCTGACCTAGGTATCGAATCCGGGTCTCCTGCATTGCAGGCAGATTCTTTACCACTGAGCCACCAGGGCAGACCTTTAGCCTCACATCAGATACTGAATCAAAATCTTCTTCAGGTATGGATTTGGAGAATCTACTATATTTTTTGAAGCTCACCAGGTGGACTATTCAAGATTGAGAGACTAGACATAATAACAAAATATATGAACCTTGATTGAGATTGATGCTTCGAAAGTATAAAAAACATTTTGGGAACATGCAGGCAATCATTGAGATTGTTATCAGATGATACTGAGTTCTTGATAATGTTCTTAAATGGGATAATACTTATTTTAGGTATAGGGGCTTTTTTTCCCCTGGGTAATTCAGGCTGAAGTATTAAAAAGTGAAGTGCTGTGCACTATTCACAATAACCATGGCATGGAAACGACGTAATTGTCCATTGACAGAGGAATGGATAAAGAAGATGCGGTGCATATATCCAGTGGAAGATTATTCAGCCACAGGAAAGAGTGAAACCACGCCACTTGCAGCAGCATGGATGTAATTAGAGATGATCACACTAAGTGAGGCCAGGAGAAAGACGACTGCCATATGATGCTACTTACATGCAGAAGCTAAAATATCACACAAATGAAGCTATGAAAGAGAAACAGACTCACGGACGGAGTACAGACTTGGGGTTTCCCAGGAAGAGGGTTTTGAGGGAGGGATGGAGTGGGACGTCAGACTTAGCAGATGTAAGCTTTTATACAGATAGTGGATAAGCAACAAGGTCCTACTGTATAGCACAGAGAGCTATATGCAATATCCTATGATAAACCATAACGGAAAAGAATATTTTAAAAGGATGTGTGTATATATATATGTGTATATATATATATACACACATATACACATAACTGAATCACTTTGTCGTACAGCAGAAATACATGATAAATCAATTATACTTCAATTAAAAAATAAAAAACAACAAAAGTGAAGTGCTATGTCTATAACTTACTTTTTTTTTAGGCAATGAGTTACTTTTAGGTAGTTCAAGAAAAGAAGAACATGAAGGAGATGCAGTATTGAGGGAGAGGGCTTTCAATGCACTTTCAACTTTTCCAAAGGCTTGAAATTATTCAAAATAAAACTGGGAGGAAAAGTTAAGCCTCCTAGGCTACTCTGATGTGAGCCAAACATGAGGCACACTGGGCAGCAGGGTCCCTCCTGTCCCACCCAGCCTGCTGACTGAGGCTCTGTGTTGGGGCCGGGTCCCAGCAGTGTGGCATCACCTCAGTGACCCCCCCGAGGTGCTGTGCGCTCAGGGTAGACTGCCCTTGGCCAAACTGTCAAGTTGATGAACACAGAAGAAAAGCCCATCCAACTACCCCATCTCCCCTGCCCAAAATTACAGAGTGCAGGGCATCCGGCCAGCCCTCTGACCTAAGGGTCGGCCCCTGGAGGCGGGGCTCCTATGGCATCCCGTGATAGGTCGTCTCCATGACGACAACCAGCACAGCCGCCGATGCAGCCTATCCGAGGCCACCCCTCACCAGCTCCACCAGGATGAACAGAGAGGTTCGAGGAGGAGACCGAGGGCCCAGGAAGGGGAAGGAAGGGCAGACAAGGTGGACGCGGGAGTGAGCAGGCAGCACACGGCAGGCCCTGGGTCGGGACAGGCTGCTGGCGGGAAATTCGAGGTGCGCCATGCTGGCACCAGTGACAGACAGACATGGGCTCAGGAGGAGAAGGCCGGGCTCCGAGGGTACTCACGGTCCCGCCTCCAGCAGGGCTGCAGGCTGCGCCAGGCCCCGTAGGGAGCCGCTCCCTCCAGAGCAGACTCGGCCTCTCCCACTGGGCTCCAGTCTAAGTCCTGAAGGAGGGACGGAGGTTTCCAGCTGGAAGATCGAGGCCCGAGGCCGGAAGCGCTGGCAGGTGTGTAAGGGGCTCACACGCCCATCCCACCCTGGCCACTTGTGTGAGGCCCCCCTTGCCACACGATACTGGAGACACAGTCTCAATCCACAGACCAGAGAGCCTGAAGCCTCGAAATACAGATGTCACTGTGCGTGCAGAGATTAGGGAGCCCCTCACCCCCGGAGGGCTCTCAGCAGCAGAGCCCCCAGCCTGGTCCTTCTGCCCCAGCAGCACCAGGGGCTCCCTGGGTGTATCGGGGCGGAAGGCAGAGTCCCAGGTACAGGAGCCCAAAACCTCCCAGGACCGAGGAGGGCTGGACAGGGATCGGCTCAGGGCAATGGTGAGGTGGACACGCCTGGCCTGGGGCTCTGCTGCATCTGAGCCCCAGTTCTCAGACATCCCATGGGGGGAGGGGGAAGTGATCTGTTTCAGAGAAAAGTCCTGAGCTCCACATAGTGCTTACACTGGAAAGTTTGTCTTGGTGTTAGCTCAGTTGTGTCCAACTCTTTGTGACTCCATGGACCGTAGTTCATCAGGCTCCTCTGTCCATGGGATTCTCCAGGCAGGAATACTGGAGTGGGTTGCCATTTCCTATTCCAGGGGATCTTCCCGACCCAGGGACTGAACCCAGGTCTCCTACATTGCAGGCAGATTCTTTACCCTCTGATCCTTAACAGAAGTGCTGAGATAAAAATTCAAGTATCACCTGCCATACACCAACAAAACTTTTACATATAAAAATGAGGATTGGGAGACTGCATATTTTAAAATTATAAGTAGTTATCTCTATTTTTCACAATGACCAGGGAGCATTTTTACAGGAACTAAAAACATGTTAAGACCCTTTACCGACTTTCCTGGTGGCCCAGTGGTAAAAAGTTGCCTTTCAAGGCAGTGAGTGTGTGTTCAATCCCTGGTTGGGATTGGGAGCTAAGAATCCACATGCCTCGTGGCCAAAACACTAAAACAGAAACAGTGTTCTAACAAATTCAATAAAGACTTAAAAATGGTCCACATCAGGAAAAAAAGATCTTTTAAAAAAGACTGTAATTTAATGATCTAAAAATCAAGATTCTCAACCATCCAGGTGGAGATGCAGGAGTGGAAACAGTATGGGAATAACCCCACATTTGCTGGAAATTCAGGTCAGGGGACTGTGCAGAGACAGGCTCAGGAGACAGCGGACGGGGGCTCGCCTCTGAAGATGGGCGGTAAGACCTCCCCCCAGAGCTACCCTCGGGCTCCTGGAGAAACACCCAGACCCCTCGGTCCCCTCTCCAACAGGAGAGAAGTAACAGGTGTTTAGGGGTTTGTTTTTGGTATTTTTTTGGTCACAATGACATTTTGGCTGTTTCTCCCTGAGAAGAAACAAGACTGGCACAAGCTGATGGGGACGGTGTGACAGAGAGGCCATTATAATCAGGCTGCGGTGTTCTGACCCCACCAACTTCCTGCTTTTTCAGCGACTGGCAGAATCAGGCCAGTCATTACCATCTTAATTTTATCTCACGCCCTGGCATTTCTGTTAGAGGCAAACACAAAACACCATGAAAACTGTTCTGGTAATACCCCTTGGAACGACAGCGGTCATGGGACACAGACAAGTCCCTATCCCTACATCCTATTTTAAGGTATTTTTACCTCCTACCCTGATGACAGCCCATGAAAGGATTCCACGTAAACCCAAACTAGAGACCTGGCTCAGAAACACAGCCACTGCTTCCCTCAGAGCTAACAGTTTTGGGGTCTTTGGCCCAACCAGCCTTCCTATGCCATCCAGGTAGACAGACAGGCCCAAGGCGAGGGCTGATGACTCTGCGAGCACAGACCCTTCTTAGGTTCCTCAACCTCTGGAACAGAAGGCCCAACTGGAAAACAAGTGACATGCATGGATTTGGCACCAGCCGGACACTAGAAGAGCCACACTTCTGAAGGGAAGTAGGGACTCTCATCACCCCCGGAAAGCGCTGACCTCTCGCCTTCAATGACCGCTTCTTTTTGAATTTATTTTTGCTGCACTGGGTCCTTGCTGCGGCGCAGGCTCTCTGGCTGGAGCGCGGGGGCTACTCTCCAGCTGTGGCATGCAGGCTTCTCACTGTGGCGGCTTCTCTTGCTGTGGAGCGTGGGCTCTAGGGGCACTGCAAAATGCAGGCTCAGTAGTTGTGGCTCACAGACTTAGTTGCTCCTAGGGCTGCGGAATCCTCCTGGACCAGGGATCGAACCCATGTCCCCTTCACTGGCAGGCAGATTCTTCACCACTGGACCGCCAGGAAGGTCTCCCTGTGACTGTTTCTTCCCAAAGCAATAAGGAGGGCTCACATCAGAGGACATTCAAGTCTCTTTGGCTGGATGGCAGACAAGAAACCAGACCCTCTTACCAAGCAGGCCCCAGACTCACAGCCAGCCATGGAAGAATGTCTTTCTGAGCCAAAAGCCTCTATATCAGGGAAGATTTTAATGTACCCCATGTTTGATGCCTTGTTCCTCGTGGATTATTCTTTGGGAAGATGAACTTTGGGCAAAACACTTAAGCTCTCCAAGCCTCAGCTTTCTCATGGGTAAAATGAAGACAGTGCCATTTCCCTCAGAGGATAGTGGTAGGATAATACATGGAAAACACTGAGCTTTGTATACACGACCCACGAAGTGAGCAGAAAATGCAGGTGCTGGGGGCTTCTACGTGACAGAAGAGGAGAAACAGCGGGTCCACGAGAGGAGCAACAAGAAAGAAATATACAAGGCATGTGGTCAGGATAGTGCAGAGAGGCGTTAGACCAACTCAAGTCCTAATTACAGAAAACACAATATTGCGTTCCAAGAAGGCTGAGTAAACACATGATTTGGAGACAGAAAACATAACACCTTCCTCGACGATAAGGGACATGCATCCAACGGATTTAAATTCACCTGCCAAAGGTGATGAGAAACCAAAGCACAGATTCCCAGAGAAGACGAGCATTAACACATGGATTCACATTGTCTTTAGAGTAAGGTCACCCCAGAGAGAAGGGGTCCCACCCTCTGCTCTGTTTGTACGACAAAGGAATGCCAGGAGTGAGTCCTGGGTTGGTTTTCTTTTTTGTCTTTGCCACACCGAGAGGCATGTGGGTTCCATGATCAGGGCTCGAACCTGTGCCTAAGGCACTGGAAGCAAAGAGTCTTAACCACTGGGCCGCCAGGTAAGTCCTTGGGTTTTTTAAGAAAAGCCAGGGCCTTCTCTTTGTCTCACAGTGAGAACTTCTGGTGCTCTAAACATTCAAAGGTCAAAACTGCCAGCTTGGGAACTCCCGTCACTAGAAATGAAAATACGGCCTCAGTTTAGCAAATTCCCTAGGGAGCTAAACACATAGCCTTTCAAGCAGCAGCCAGACAGACCACGTCAGGATCTCTGGTGTCACCTAGACTGCGGCTCATTTTTTAAATTACATGAGGTAAATGTAAATGCCGTCTGCTCAGTGCTCTGCACACTCAGGTCTGCCATCAAACACACAACTCCTGAATGTGTCATCAAATCTAACACTTTGGAAAGGTCTCCACACTACAAAGCAGCCAGAGCCCGGGTCAGGCCTGGAGACAACTCGGCCGCCGGTGCGGGCTGGCTGTAACAGTGAAATAACACTGTTAGGAAACCTGTTCAGATTTCCTTCCAATTGCCCTAAGAGCCATTATCTGTTTTCTGCAAAAGTGAGCATCCGTCTCCTTAATGGCCTCCAATAAAACGGCACGCTGTGCAGCCCCTGGCCCTCCAGGCCCGCCCTTCCTCTAAGAGGCCTCCCTGCCAGACCCAAACCGCCAGCCTAGGCAGGCCCCGCCAGAGCCCAGATCAGACAGAGGGACGGGAGCCACAGAGGATCCGCTTCCGCCTTTCCCAGCTCCTACCCACAGGCACAGCCCAACGACGCAGGCCATCTGCTGCCTAACACGCAGGGAGGCCCCGCCACCATGGCCCACCACAGGGGTGCGGGGAAGACCCACCCAAAGGAGTGATCTCTAACTAGCTGTCCTGGAAGTTGGTGCAAGCGGCTGGTCAGGGTGCAGCTTAGAGTAAGGTTTACGGAACTGCACAACCTAGGTAACCCCCTCCAACAACGCATTTATGCATGTTCCTCACAGACCAAAAAACACACCGAAGGGAACCCGATGGAGTGCACAACTAGCCCATGTTCACTCAAGAATGCAACTCAGGGCTGCTGTGCCCGGCGTGCTGGAAACACTAAAGGAATAAGGCTGAAAGTAAATACAGCTCACGCTGCTCTCAGATGCGTCCCATGAGGGGGAGAAGTCAACACCCACAGTTTTCACTGCAGGTAGAATGTGGTGAGATGTCAATACAGAGCATCAGTGCCTGCGCTGAGGGCGTGGGTGCAGAGGAAGTCAGGAACCAGAACTGAGGGCAGGGCGGCAGCTGCGCCAGGCTTTACAAGGAGGGGAGTCTAAACCGCCTTCAAGTTGGGAGCCAACAGCTAAGCAAATCCTTAGTGCCACCTGGTGGACATCTCCGTCACTGCAGCACAGACCTCAGAGGGCCACTATGATGAACCTTTAAAACCAGACACTTGCATATCTTCGTTCCTCATGGACTCTTTGTTTACACACACAAATGACAACTCTCAAAAATAATTAATAGGCCAAGCCCATGTGCTGCCAACCAGGGTTTCTAATAACCCTGGTTCATTAAATTCTAGGCAAAAGTAAAGAAGCTTGACATTTTAAGATTCACTGTTTAACCTCATGGAAATCTACTATTTCTATTAGATTTTCAAAAACACTCACACAGCTAGGGAACCTCCAATACTGCTTTTGAAAAACTGCATGGACACAGGAATTCTACTAAGAGCCACAAAGTGTGACTCTTCCACTCATGATCTTCTTGCAGTATTTCAACAAAAGGGGGGTAAAATATTCTTCACAGAGATAAAGAGAAAAATAGAAATTTAGCCACTCACTATCTGCTGATTCAGTCTGCTTTGTTCTCAGAAAGTAAACATCTTTAACCTGCCTAATACAGGAACCAGTATTATCTGGAAATTCAGAAGACTCACAGTTTCTTCACTGAATTTAAAACTTAAAAAAAACCTAAAATATTTTAAAACTTCTTGCAGATGACATAACCTACAACATAAATCCTTCCCATTTTCAGGAAAAGTGGAAGACTTTCAGAATATGTTTCTAGAAAACAGGGCACCAAAACAGAATAGTTCAGCAAATTGAAACCCCAGAGACCTAAGGCTTTACACTAAGTTACAAGTCACAGCCACGGTATCTTTTTTCATTCATGAAATGGCTAGTGACTATCCCCAAGCAGTCCATCTCTGAATAGTTCTGTAGACACAAAGACATGTTAGCCGACAAAAGGATTTTGAAATCTGCAAGGCCAATGTAAAGTATTTTTGTAGCAGACATCATTCGAGAGACAGGAATGAAACTGCATTTGGCACAAAAGATGGTTCTTCACAGGGGAAATGTGGGATTAAGCAAGATGACAGCAGTTCAAGGTGGACAAAAGGGATTCAGGAGAGGAAAGTAGGCTGGACACAATGATGCCCTAAACCAAGGACCCAAGGGCTTAACTGACTTATCAGTAAATCAGCAGTAGTTCTTTTCATATAATATTTAGGAATAAAAATACTTTACAAAGGAAATTCTTGTTGCTGTTAAATTAGCAAAAAGCACTGAACTCTTGTCAAAGCTGTAACGAAAACTGGAAATCAACCGGGAGCGACAAGAAAATACAATACATAGAACAATCATAAAGCTGGCACTCGCTCATGACCTGAGAGAAGTTCCCACGCCTGCTGGCCCGAGCTTGTGTCTTCTCATCCAAGAGACGGAGATGACAATTTGCTCCCCCGTCTCACCCCCAACTAACTCCACACACACACAGCTGGGCCTTCACGCTGACTCTGTGCCAGAGAGACTGGCCACAAAGAACAACCAGGCTAAACCTGCTCGGTCGTGCCACAGACGCAGCATCAAGAGGAAAAACATGCACCTGCAAGACCCAGACAGATGCCACACTGGTCACACCGGTTATCTGGTTACACTCCCTTGGCAAAACAATGAAAAGATATTCCAGAAACAAAACTGCTGGACACATCAAGAGATGAAGCCCTGAAAATAACGTCAGACTAGCTAGTGAAAGAGAGAGACCGTGATGGTGTGATTAGCAGGGAATCCCGACCTGAGCGAACAGACGGACAAGTGAGGGAGTCAGCAGGGGAGTGGCCGCCCCGTGTGCTGCCTGTGAAGCCTCTACAGATGCTCAAACCCCGGGAGACGGTCCTTCTCACACTGGGCACCTGCCCTGGCAGGGGGCGGGAGATGCCAGGCCGGTGAAACAAGCAAATCTGTCCAGATGGTCACTTCTACTGAGTGGTTTAGGATGGGGGTAAGGAAATGTTTACATTTATATATGTATCTATAGATTTGCTTGCTTTTTTAATAAGACTTTTATTTACTTTTTGACCCTGGTCTATAGCAGTGAAAGCGCTGAGTCCTAACTACTAGACCACCAGGAGGTTCCCAAGACTTTATATTCTTATTTATTTATTTTGGTCTCATCATATGCCATGCAGGATACTAGTTCCCCGATTGGGGATTGAACCTGTGCCCCCTGCGCTGGAAACCTGGGAGTCTTAACCACTGGATCCACCCAGGGAAATTCCATAAGGAAATATTCATCCAATAAGAGTCGATTTCAATTAAATAGATATAGAAATTAAGACTGCATAAAGATAAAATAAGAGCTTTAAAAAAATAATTGCTGATCACATCAGCTGATACCTCGAAATCCCTGGAGGAATATTTTCAATTTCCTCCCCCTCCTGGAATTAGTGAAAGTTTGGAAAATAATGCTGTAGAAGGAAAAAAGGCTATTAAGTACTTCTCACAGGACAACTCCACAACTGCCGAGCCGTCAAATCTGAAGCTCACTTTCTTGCCAGGACAATTACAATGTTCAGGCTGGAATCTTCAGGTATGTTTCATTTGCCTGGATTCTCTCTCTTCTTGAAACAGGCACATGGCTGACCTAAGCTATAATGAAGGGGGTGATTGTGATTAGAGCTGTCAGATGACTCACTCCTGATAAAATCACTGCCTCTCATCTTCCCGCGGGCTCATGTTCACTCCGGTCCTGTGACGCTGCAGTTCTTTCCTACATATTCCAGCAGACATTTCTCCCTGGCTAGAAAGAATCCTCCTCTTGGCCCATTTTCTGCTCTTATTTTTGCACGCCAGCAACTATCACTTGTAACTGCTGTTTATCCACACCATGTTTTACCTCCTGGCCTTAAGTTTCTATATATGAGGAGCACAGCCAACCCTTCACTGGAGACTTTTGAGAGCTTAAAGAACAACACTGAATAACAAGCAATTCTCAAAGAAGGAGAGAGACCCACGTTTGGATTTCCCCCTTGACAATTACTAGCAATGTCACTTGGACGTGACCCCTTGAAACCTCAATTTCCTCCAACAATAGAAGATAATCACTGTTTGTAAGAGCTGTTTGTGAGGACTGACCGGGATAGCATGACCACAGCTGCATACATACTGGGAGGCATACAAGGCCCTTGATAAATACCAGTTCACCTGCTCTACTTCCTCCAAAGCACACATACGAGATACACATAGAGCTTCACCACTAGACAGAAAAGTAAACAAATACATTATTTTTATTGGCTATATTCTACTAAAATAAGGTTCAGAGTATAGCTGTAAACAAGAAGGAAATACCAAATGGATAGATTTAAGAAAACAAATCATGAACTGTCATACATAAGTGCAAAACATTCCCTGGGAAATAGGATCCATGATTCAAATTTCCTTGAGAGGAAAAGATCCACTTCCGGGGCTGGGCAATGCCATGTCCCCTTTCTTAGCATCTCTTAAGGACATGGTTTTACCCATAAGAGTTTTATTACAAATTGCCAGAAAATAACCTGAATTTTTAGTTGGGCATTTAAGTTGAGTATTTGCATTGGCTCCAAATTTTTTTTTTCCCGAAAAACCTCTTTTTGAAGTGCAGTTGATTTATAATGTATTTGTTGCAAGTATACAGCAAAGTCATCTAGTTTTGTATACATACACACAGACAGATATTCTTTTCCAGATTCTTCTCCATTACAGTCATTACAAGATATTTAATACAGTTAGTTCCCTGTGCCATACAGCAGGGCCTTGTTGTTTATCCTTCCATTTTGCCTTCTTCCCTAGACAAGTGCTCTAATCCAACTGTCTGAGGGACATACTGTTTCTTAGCACACATCCTACTTTTCCCTGCCTCTTCCCCTTGCCTAACTTTGCCTCCCATGTCTGTTTTCCTTAGCCAAATTCACCCAAGTTCATATGTGCATAGATTTATATGCATAAATATATTTTTAGCCCAACCCAATTCTTAAAATGGTGAGCTCTGAGACAATTTTTCCAATTTAATTTACTAACGGATCATATTTTTCTTTCATGCTAATAAGTACACTAAGGATTTTTTAATGTAAAATTCCACCTGCAGTCAAGTTTGATCTGAAAAGTGATGCTGGGCTCCCCTGGCAGTCCAGAGGTTAAGAATACACCTGCCCCCTGTAACACTGTGGGAGGCCTCCACAACAGCGCAGGTTTCAGAGCTTCAGCAAAACCTGAGGACAAGTTATTAAGCTAAAGAACTGATGGAAGTAGTTGACTCAAAGACATTAAGAGAGAGAGATGACTTCCATGATTTGAAAGCAAGAAGGGGAAAATATCCAAGAACATAGTTTGAAGCATGTCATTTATAATTCCATGTACATGCCTCCCGTGTAACAAGTACTTAAAGATTTGCTGAATTAAAAGACTTGCCAGTGTGAACAAGAACAGGTCCTATCAATTACTACAGACATGGAAAACTGATGCTACAGGTTCAGAGGCCCAGAATCTGAGAGAAAAGGCCTGAGACTGATAATGCTTTAAACAAAACACCAAGACTGTTACTCAGAGCACACTCTTCAAGAAGCTCACCGTGACTGCCCTCACACGTTCATCACCATGAACTACTGGGTCAGAGGAGCTGACAGACCTCTTCTAAAACTCTCTTTGACAATACCTATACGTGCCTTCATTGATCGACTATTTAGTAGGAAAAGCAAGGTTAAGTCTCTTTAGTAGTTAATTTTATACAACCCAGGGTAATAGAATTCTGGTATACAAAAGATATACTAAAGAGGTATATACATTTGCTTCACTCTGGATTCATTGCAAATTTAAAATGTGTCAGGATGGCATATGGAACACTTGTACACCCTTCACCTGGATTCATCACCTCTGAACATTCTGCCCAATTCCGTTTATCACTCCCCTAAACTTTTTGTATTTCTTAAGAGCAAAGACGTTCACTTACATAATCACAGTATAATAAAGTCAGGAAGTTTAACACTGATAAAATATAATTATCTAACCTACAGACCTCAAATGTTACCAAATTGTCCAAATACTCCTATTCAGCAATTTTGTTTTTCTGATCTAGGATCTGATGTAAGATAACACAATGCATTTTACTTCGTGTAATTTAGTCTTTAGTCTCCATTAATCTTGAACGGTTAATTTCTCAAGGCCCTGTCTTTGAGGACACGCCTCTGTCCTGGAGGACACGCCTCTGTCCTAGAGGACACGCCTCTGTCTTGGAGGACACTAACATTTTTGAAGTCAGTCAGCTATTTCATGGCATGCCCCTCGGTGGGGTTTGCCTACCTGGTGGGCTGCAGTCCATGGGGTCGCGAAGTCAGACACGACTGAGCAACTTCACTTTGACTTTTCACTTTCATGCATTGGAGAAGGAAATGGCAACCCACTCCAGTGTTCTTGCCTGGAGAATCCCAGGGACGGGGGAGGCTGGTGGGCTGCCGTCTATGGGGTCGCACAGAGTCGGACACAACTGAAGCGGCTTGGCAGCAGCAGTGGCGTAACGACACTCAACAGTGTGCATCTTGGGCAGAAATGCCGTCGCGGTGGCGCTGTGTCCTTCCCAGGGTGACACGCCACGAGGCGGCTTACAAGGAAGCCTCTGCCAGCTTCACTCCCACAAGCACTTCTGAAACACTGAGTGCGTGAGCTCCTCTGGACGCCTTAAGGACCCACCCTCACTGCCCCTCAGAGCCAGACAGGGTGATCACAAGCCAGGCAAGGGGGACAGAATACACCCTAAAGTTGCTGTC
This sequence comes from Madoqua kirkii, assembly GCA_006408675.1. Classification (NCBI taxonomy): domain Eukaryota; kingdom Metazoa; phylum Chordata; class Mammalia; order Artiodactyla; family Bovidae; genus Madoqua; species Madoqua kirkii. The sequence continues at coordinate 25,460 of SJYC01012031.1, read as the reverse complement.
ATTTTCCTAACTCTGTTTCTCAGGGCATTCAGTTTTATCACAGACTCCCTTAAGTAACTATGTAACCTAACAGGCGGCATTTACTAAACATCTGTTCCCTCCAAACACCCCCACTGTTTGACTTTCCAGGAAGTCCTTCAATCTCTGTGTACTTCCTCTACACTTCTCTTATCCCTCCTTACCCCACCTCGTTCCTGGGCACGCGGTACATCTCACAGCACATCAGCTCAGCCCCCCTCTGGGCAGAATCCTTCATCTTACCCATCAACAGGCGCGGCCTCTCTCTCTCACACCACTAATCCGACTGTCATATATGTTCATTCTCCCTTTCCTTTAATCCATCCAGTTCTCAAATATCATGCATGTTAAAAAACACTTTTTTTTCACCTGTTTTTTAAAAAAATCCAAGCATCTAAAAAGAAAAGCTTTTCCTCCCATTTATTCAACTAACTGGGCTTCCCAGGTCGGCTCAATGGTAAAGAATCTGCCTACAGTGCAGGAGCCACAGGAGACACTGAGTTCCATCCCTGGGTTGAGAAAATCCCCTGAAGAAGGAAATGGAAACCTACTCCAGTACTCTTGCCTGGGAAATCCCAGGAACAGAGGAGCCTGGTGGGCTGCAGTCCATGGGGTCACAAAGAGACCAACACGACTGAGCATGTATTCAACTATTAATAACTGCAAGCAGGACATCTTCCTGAATGTTTCCCTCTGCTTCACCCCAAAAACTGCATTCCTGATTACTCTTTACTGGACTTCTCTATTTCTCCTCACTCTACCTGCTTGAGTCCAGCCTGTATCTACAACGATCCCTAAATCCCACAACTCTGCTGTTGATCCTAAGTGTTCTGAGCTCACACCGCTCCATCTTCTGGAGTTCCCGTGCTCCCCTCCTGATTCTGTTCACTCTTATTCCTCCATCAAGATCTAGCTCAGAAAGCGCCTCCTCGGGGGACTTCCTTGGCAGCTCAGTGGTTAAGATTCTGTGCTTCCAGTGAAGGAGGTCAGGTTCAGTCCCGGGTCAGGAAACTAAGATCCCACAGGCCAAAAAATAAATAAATAAATCCCCTCCTCTGGGAAGTCTTCCTGACCCCTGCAAAAAGGGTTGGTCACTTCTTTCTTGACACCACTTCATCTATGCATGTATACCTCAGCTCACACTGCAACATAGTTAGCTGGTAACTGTCTGTCTCTTGTCTAACCTGTGCACTCCTTGAACTCAATGGTTGCTTTTTAACCCATCATTATATCCTCTACGCTTGTCCTTCCAACTGCTTAACAAATCCATGTGAATAAATGAAACTAAAAAGCTTGAATACAGAGACTTCCCTAGTGGTCTAGTGGCTAAGACTCTGAGCTCCCAAGGCAGGGAGGCTGGGTTCAATCCCCGGTCAGGGAACTAGACCCTGCCTGCCGCAACTAAATATCCTGCATGCGGCAACTAAGGCTCAGTGCAGTTAAATAAATAAATGTTTTTTAAAATAATAATTCTAAAAAGTACAATACAGAATGAGATGATCATCTCACCCACATAAGCCTGAATGTTAAAACATGTTCCTACCTGGTAACTAACTGTTTTCTTTCCATCACTTCCAGTCTGAGGTAAGGTCAGTGGTCCAGATACTATCCAAACATCCTCAAACCTCTCTGTCAGTTCTCGACAGTACATTTCTATTCTGAAAAGCAGAAAGCCAAAAGATACGTGATAGTCTCATACCCAAATGTGGAAAAGAAGCAAACCATATCAAGTCGTTAGGAGAGGTAACAAGAATACTGAATTACAGAAATCAGTGCAAACAGTGAATATGGCATAAAACACTAAGAAGAAATGAGCAACATTATTCCCAGTTTGCTGTATGAAAAAACTTAAAAAAAAACATGCATTTATACAACTATATACATTTTCCTATGTGTCCATTCAACGTAAAGTTTATGACTGAAATTCTGTTTTGCTTCCTCCCTTATTTTTCTATGCCAGTAGTTCTCAAGCTTTATTCAAGAAGTATGTATCATTTCAACACATTAATATTTTTTTATGTATCTACTGTAGGACAATCAGGTTTATCCCAGCATTTCTTAAACACTGTCACACTGTATTAATAGAAATGAAATATTAGTAGCGTGAAATGAAATACTACTAGTAGTATAAAATGAAATATTAATAGCATGAAATATTAGTACTAGTTTTAAATAGTTAAAAGACTCCCTGACAGAACTGAATGAAAGCATCTGAAAAATAGAGAACGCCCAGATACTTTTATACAATAGTTCCTCATCCACAGAGAATACATTCCAAGACCCTCAGTAAATTCCTGAAATTGCACAGTACCAAATCCTAAATATACTGTTTTTTCCTATACACATATATCCATGATAAAGTTTAATTTATAAACTAAACATGGTAAGAGATTATATACAACAACAAAATAGAACAATTATAACAATACACTATAATAAAAGTTACATGGCTGTAGTCTCTCTCAAAAGATCTGTACAAATTCATCCATCTAAACTAAGCGTTTACCATGCTTAGCAGCTGTAATTTATGCAGCTTGAGATGCAACAGCAAAACGAGCACAAGGTTTGTTTTTCTTCACAACTTCACAGATAAAAAGATTCCCTCCTACCTTACATCAGAGCAATTTCAGCACACAATTTTTTTTCGTTAAGTCAACACCTTTTACCTTTTCACTTAAGGGAAGCACTTTACAGCGTCCCTCCAGCCAATCCGAGTTGCCACCATCACTACTCTCGCATTTTGGGGCCACTAGTAAGTGATGTGAATATGCGCACCATGAAAGCGAGACGGTTACTGACCAGCCGGTGGGATACACTGGACCAAGGGAAGAGTCACATCCCAGCAGGACAAGGCAGAAGATAGTAGATTTTTTTTAATCTTTATTTTAAAAAATTTTAAATTAATTTATGTGGCTGCGCTGGGTCTTCATTGCTGTGCACGAGCTTTCTCTAGTTGCAGCAAGCAGGCGCTCCAGCTCAGACTCAACAGCTGCGGCACGTGGGCTTAGTCCCCCGCAGCATGTGGAACCCTTCCTGAGCAGGGATCAGACCCGTGTTCCCTGCACTGACAGGTGGACGCCCAAGCACTGGATCACCAGGGAAGCCCGGGAAGCACCAGGTTTAATCGGGTTACTGGGCAAGGCACCAATTTATAACTTAAGAAAACTAATTTCAAATACATAAATAAAACTTATAATTTATTTCTGGAATTTTCCACCAAATGTTTTTTGGACTGCGGCTGATGGTGAACAACTGAAACAGCAGAAAGCAAAACCACAGATGAGAAGGGACTGCTGTAGACAGCTTCTATCAAAGCCTGGTAATGGTGATGTTCAACAGTGCGTTCTCAAAAAGCTCAGCAACTCTTTAAGTGCAAACAAAGCAAAATTCAATGCCCAGTGTACGATGCTCCACTGCCTCGGGAATAATGTCTTCACTAGTTTCTTCCAGACTTGCGGCCAGTGGAAAAGAGACCAAAATGCTGGCTATGGATTGACGTCTATACTTCCATAGGAAACCATCCCCAAATCCAGCAAAGAAAACCAACCCAAAGCATTTATCTTCAGTATTGTTAGCATTTGAAAAACAAGAGACAGGAACAGCTCGGGCACGCATTCTCCTTGTCACATCCCTCATCTCCCACGGCATCACATTTTAAAAACTCCCCCTGCTCACCTGTTCCAGTATCCAGCATTATTATCAAAATTCTGAGGCACAATATTAGAGAGGTAAAAGGTTTCAGCCATGGCTTTCTGTGAAAAGAAAGAAAAACAGGAACATGAGCTGAAATGCCTTCCCCTCTGAAAGAGACAACCAGTTCCTTAGTCAAACCTCAGCTCCCGGCAATTGCAGCCACTATTTGTTTAGATAAATGAAAGTCACAACTGCTCCATGACAGAAAGCTCAGTAAGGATTATCATCAGGATCAGGACTGTAACAAGAAGTAGTTTGGCGTGCAACCTTTCTTCACAGCTTACTAAATTCATACATGTAATGTCAACTACATGAACAAAAAATTTCCAACGTATAGCTAAAAGGTAAATTCCAGTGTTATATCTCTGGCAGTTTCTCAACAAAGGTCAGCTTTCAGGAACACAGCAGTGTTTAAGTAGCACAGTACAAACACATGAGTTCAAAAGCGGTACCAAAAAAGTCCTGTTCTTTTGAATTTCTGGCCACTGTGTGTTCACTCAGACTTCCCTGGTGGTTCAGACAGTAAAGAATCTGGCTGCGAAGCAGGAGACCCGGGTTGGATCCCTGGGTGGGGAAGATGCCCTGGAGAAGGGAATGGCTACCCACTCCAGTATTCTTGCCTGGAGAATTTCATGGACAGAGGAGCCCGGCAGGGCCATGGGGCTGCAGAGTCAGACACGACTGAGCAACTAACACTTTTTCATGTGTTCATTCGCCTCCTGTTTCTGGCCTGTATGCCCAAGGCTCTGCACCAGGTTCCCTATTATTGACCTGCACTAACTGCCAACATCACCAAATACTCAGTCTTCAAAAAGTGGCTCTCAGGCTTGCATGCACGCCGACATCACCTACGGAGCTTCAAAAAAATGGATGCTTGGCTCCCACGCCCTAGAATTCCTGATTTACCTGCTCTGATTACAGTCTGCGTACCAGGATTTTTTTTAAGACTTCCCCAGCTTCTTATAATTAGTATCTAAGGTTGAGAGTCACTGTCTTAAAGACAATAATCACCAACAATTCATGTAATAAATCTCAACATCAGAAAAGTCATTTCTCCCCTTTTTTGGCAGAAAAAGTATCCTAAACTAAAGGAGGCTAGAGAGACATGACAATTAAATGTAATATGTGACTCATGATTAGATACTGAATTTTTTTTTAAGTTCTAGATGACATAATTGGGATAATCTGGCAAATCTGAATGTGAACTGTACACTAGATATTAGTATACAGAAACACATTTGCACACATTTCTTAGTATAATGATATAACTTGACATATACTCAAATATCCTCATCCTTAGATAATATAATCTCCCACACAACCTACCTAGGCATGAAGTGTTACCATGTCTGCAATTTACTGTCCATGATTTAAGAAAATTCATACATAAAGTAAATGTATCAAGATGCATTTTCTGTACTATCCTCAACTTTTCTCCAAGTCAAAATACTTTAGCTATGCTCTCTTTTCAACTTTTCTACAAATTTTTCAAGATAAAAATGAGTGAGTCGTTTAAGCTCATATTGGCTTTCCAATTCCCTTTTGCATAGCTTTCAGTGTTCCTCACCTTTAAAAATGCTTGAATATCTGAGCAAAGAAAAGAAGTGTAACAAGAAGAAAACTATAGAGTATGAAAATTCTCAAGGGTTAGAGTTTGGGTCCAAGGTTAATTTCCAAGTCCCATGGAACGCATAATACCAGTGTTCCCATCCCTCCCGAAAAATATGCCTACAGTTGAGAATTTGTTATTTCCTGCTGGAGCCATGTGGCCTCGTGACCACCCACTGCCAATATAGTCCTCATTGAAGGCGCTGAAGGCTGGAGGGATGTTGGGATCTGGCTTGAATTTACAATGTTTCCTGTCTGCAGCACCTGAAGAAAAAAGACACACAATAAGGGCACAAATATCTCTCAAGATTCTCTAAGCAAGGCAAGCTGCCAGCTGGGATCTCTTTGAGCAGTTAGTAGGTAGTATCAATCCTTAGTGATGGCATGCACGTCTCAAGTTCCTGGGACAGTTCAGATACTGCATTTGAGTTTAGCAAGAACTAAGTCTTGCCTTCAGTCCCCCTCACCCCATAAGGCTACAGAAACAAAAGCAACATGGCTTTACCAGGACCACTCTCTCTCTGGATTCTGGCACTCCCCCAAATACTGGCCTGGAAAAGCTCTATTATCATCTAGGTTCTTCATATATATATATTTTTTTGTTTAAGTGATTTTTTTCTATATACTGCTAATAACATTTGTTGTTTTTTTCGGCAGGAGAGTTAATCTAAATAACTTAGCCTGTCATTACTAAAACTGTAAAACAAATGCTTCATACTAAAATCAAGGAAATCACAGGTATATTGCTTCCTGTTTTCAAATAATATTAATTTGCTCTATTTCACCTCCTCAAAACCATAGAGCTCACATGATTAATACTATGCAACACAGTGCTTTTTCTTACATACCTGTGAAAATAATAACTTAAGCGCAAGATAAAATTAGTGAGGTTGAAATCCCATCTTGGGCAAACTTGTATTTAAAGGAAATTTATCAGGCTTGAGACTAAATCAAGTGAGTTTCTCTTGATGTAAATTTATAATCAGAGACTTCCCTGATAGTCCAGTGGCGAAGACTCCATGCTCCCAAAGCATGGAGCCCAGGTTCAATCCCTGGTCATGTAACTAGATGACACATGCCACAGCTAAAAGATCTTGTATGTGGCAACTAAGGCCCGGGGCAGCCAAATAAATAACTTTTTAAATTGATAATCAATTTCACTTGCTATGATAAAGTTTACATTTACATCAGTTCCCTTCTAGCAGTAAGCATATTTCAAAGTGAAAGTTGCTCAGTCGTGTCTGACTCTGGGACTCCACTGACTATACAATACAGTCCCTAGAATTCTCCAGGCAAGAATACTGAAGTGGGTAGCCTTTCCCCTCTCCAGGGGATCTTCCAACCCAGGGACTGAACCTAGGTCTCCTGCCTTGAGGTGGATATTTTACCAACTGAGCTACCAGGGAGGCCAAGCATATTCCAAACCTCCTGCTATTCTGCAGGTTAATGTTTACTTTACGAAGGTACACACTCATTTTAATATATTTAAACACAGTGTGCAGTATAAAGCAATGGAGAAATAATTTGTGGGTCATATAGCAAATTAAAAGGCAAATAACAGAATGGCAATAAAACAACTCTGACAAGGTAATAGTCTTAATACAAAAATTTCCTACAAAATTCAAAAAAGAATATCTCCATTGAAAATGGTGAAGAAAAATTCACAAAGAAAGAATAAATCACAAAATATTAACCCTCAAAGTGAGTAACCTGGTAACCACCAAACAGTAACGGTGGGAGTATAACACCAAATAGGAGTGTGAACTGGAAAAGCTTCCTAGAAATCAATCTGACAGTAAACAGCAAGACCTGGGCACCCTGATTACAGGAATGCATGGAGACACAAGGACATGTGAACAGACACGCGCACCTGCCTGCCTCTCCAATCGCGAATCACGCTCCCCCTCGCCACAGCCAGGCTCGCCTTCTTTTAGGTCCCTAATGGAACAACACTCGTCACATGGAGGCCTCTGAAGAGGCAGCCATGCTTCTCCTTCCCTGTCTGGAATGCTCTTCGCATCCCGCTACCCACCCAGCTCACTGCCATCCGCTCTTCAGGCCACTTTCTCAGAGAAGCCTCGCTAAGCAGCATCAGGTTCTCCTGTTATAATCTCTCATCATCTTCTTCATTGTTCCTTAATTGAGCAAACCCAACTTGCAATTACTTCTCCTCCAGAACAGTGAACGCCAAGTGTAACTACACGTTCATGAGTATTTGATAGGTCAACACCCCCACTCCCTGACCCAGTGTCCTGGGGGTAGAAACCATCTACTCTGGTCACTGAGAGAACCCCAAGGCCCAGGCACATGGCAGGCATTTGAAGGTATGTGTGGAGGTTATGCAGAGAAGGCAATGGCACCCCACTCCAGTACTCTTGCCTGGAAAATCCCATGGACAGAGAAGCCTGGAAGGCTGCAGTCCATGGGGTCGCTGAGGGTCGGACATGACTGAGCAACTTCACTTTCACTTTTCACTTTCATGCATTGGAGAAGGCAATGGCAACCCACTCCAGTGTTCTTGCCTGGAGAATCCCAGGGACGGAGGAGCCTGGTTGGCTGCCATCTATGAGGTCGCATAGCGACGGACACGACTGAAGTGACTTAGTAGTAGCAGTGGAGGTTATGAATGAGTGGTGCTCACAGCAGCCGTATTTGTGACAAAGCCTCCAATTAATGTGTCAAGATACAGATCCTCTCAACCCCTGACAGCCAGGCAGGGTCCATTTATCTAGTGAGCCATACAAACATTTTCTACAAGTGCAGTAATGCAGAAAGGGTTGAAATTACTCATAACCTCCTTGTTCTCAATTTGGAAACATCTTTCATCAATACCTTTGCTTATAACCACCTACCCATTATCTTGCTCTTGGATATATGTTCAAGAACCCATCTAGGCACCCGCTTTGATTGATCGTAAGACAAGGCATGGTTAGTGTAACACCTTGTCTCTGTTCCAACTAAAGGGAATCCAAATTGTTCCAAGATAGCCTTTTCCGAAGAACCTAAAAACGAGAAAGGGTGCAAACATAACAGTTAGTGACTTTTATTAGGAACAAAAAATAATAATGAAGGGGGTAAGACAAAGGACTGGCTCGACCATAACATTAACCAGGTGATCTCATTTTTGCAATTACTTACCAGGCAAAGAAGAGAGTAAGCAAAATACTAGTTTGGCATTTGAGTGGTGCTCACAGCAGCCGTATTTGTGACAAAGCCTCCAATTAATGTGTCAAGATACAGATCCTCTCAACCCCTGACAGCCAGGCAGGGTCCATTTATCTAGTGAGCCATACAAACATTTTCTACAAGTGCAGTAATGCAGAAAGGGTTGAAATTACTCATAACCTCCTTGTTCTCAATTTGGAAACATCTTTCATCAATACCTTTGCTTATAACCACCTACCCATTATCTTGCTCTTGGATATATGTTCAAGAACCCATCTAGGCACCCGCTTTGATTGATCGTAAGACAAGGCATGGTTAGTGTAACACCTTGTCTCTGTTCCAACTAAAGGAATCCAAATTGTTCCAAGATAGCCTTTTCCGAAGAACCTAAAAACGAGAAAGGGTGCAAACATAACAGTTAGTGACTTTTATTAGGAACAAAAAATAATAATGAAGGGGGTAAGACAAAGGACTGGCTCGACCATAACATTAACCAGGTGATCTCATTTTTGCAATTACTTACCAGGCAAAGAAGAGAGTAAGCAAAATACTAGTTTGGCATAAAATCAAGTGCATAATTCTAGCCAAGTAAACTGTAGCTATTTCATTAACTGTTAAATAAGAATCCGATTTTACTGGGCTTTCACATCAAATTTTCAAATCTCTGCACCACACAATGCAGTGTATTCAAGACAAACTCCTGTCATCAATATAACTGAATGGGAGCCAGCCTACCTATTCACCATGCTTTAAGAGTTAATGCAGGGACAAAAGCATAGACTTTTAATTAAAAAAAAATTTTTTTAAGACCCTCATTCAGGGACTTCCCTGGCAGTCCAGTGGTTAAGATTCCAGGCATCCAATGCAGGAGGTGCTGGTTCAATCTAGGGTCAGGGAACTAACATCCCACATGCCTCGCAGCCCCCCAAAAAGCCAAAAACCCAAACAACAAAAAGACCACCTCACTGACACCCTTCCTCAAGGTTCTGGTACTGAGGCAGAGATGTATGCTGCAGCAAGACAGTGGTAAAACGGGTACGGCTTTTCCTAGTGGGAGAAACCAAACACCTACTGAACAGGGAGTCAGTTTCCAAATAACGCTCTTTTGATGTCCTCTCCAGGCTTCAACGCACCAGAGTACCCTCTCACTAAATGCCAAGTGTCAGAAGGAGCAGATGAAGTGCGCATGTTGGAGACAGAAATGAGCATGAGCCCATCTACTTTGTCAAAAATAAGCTACACCTGGTAACTTGCAGATTTACTTGCGTCGAAGAAGGCTAGCAGGTGTTCTTCATTTAAACAGTGTGTCAAACAAAGGAGGACAGCTCCCGGATCTGCTAAAACGGCGCTCCCCAACCTTTTTGGCGTCAGAAACCTGAAAGACAAACCTGTCTCAATGTCCTGGGGGTGGGCCTATGGTTTCAGGATGATTCAAGCTCATTACATTTACCGTGCACTTTATTTCTATTATTATTACATGAACTCCAACTCAGATCATCATCCATTAGATCCCGGATCTTTGGGACCCTTGTATTAAAACGATGGGGTCCTTCGTTCATTCATCTATATACTTACTAGACGTCCATTGTGTACCAGGTACTGGGCCGTGTATACGGGGGAGAACAAAACTTTAAAAAAACACGGTCCGAGCGCTTATGGAGCTAACAATCGAGGAGAGGACAGAAGACAGTGAAAAACACGTGGAATCAGTACTTGGGGGATAGTAGACCCCGGCCGGAAGGAAGTACACGGAGCCGGCAGGTGAGTCGCGCCGTGGGGAGGAGGCAGAACCGAGACTGGACAGCGGACGATCAAGGGCTGGGCGAGTGGCGACAGCGCGCGTCCATGGTTACGGCTCCTGGCCGAGGCAGTAGCCTGGACCCGAGATCTGGGGGCCACACACTCACCGTCCGGCTCCCTCACCACCGCCGCTGGCTCAGCATCCCGACTCCGGAGGAACTGCACGACCACGAGCCCAGTGCTTGCAGCGCCCGCGACAGCTCCGGCCAGGAAGCCACTCAAAAAGCGCCGGGAGCCTCGGAGACGGGAAGCAAAACTTTTAGCAGCCATCTTGCCCGAGACGCTAGCCTTGTGCCGCAGCGCATGCACGCTCCAGGTCGGCCGCTTTAAAGCCAATCGCAACCACGGCGCCCAGACACGCATGCGCCACCTCCAGTCGCCTGGCACGGAGGCTCTCCGGGACGCCGGAGGCTGGGGCGCAAGCGCGCGCCCTCTGGTGACCGACCTGGAAGCCCAGGCGCACGCAGGCTCCACCTCCAGTCCACTTGGACCGGGTGATGCGTGAGGGCGTCAGTATGTGCATATACCATCCTTTTAGTCTCACTTAATAGGTGAGTACACCACTTGCACACGCTTACAGTAAGGTCCTAAGACCAAAACCTGTGCCACGTTAGGTGTGTACTCCATGGTATTTCGGGACCCTGAATCACAGCACAGGGTTTTGGATCCCCACTCACCACTTTCCACCTGCTTCCTCTTTTGAAACAAGACCACTACGACTACTTCTTAGACCCTAGGGTTGTGAGGATTTAAGATTAAGCATATGGTGCGTTGAGAAGAACCTGAGGCATGTTGTTAAATGCTGTTAATATTCACAATTTGTTATTTAGCTCTACTTTCTGTATGAAATCCAGATTGCTGAATGCTTGCTGTCTAAAAATGGATGTTTTATGCACTCCCACTCACAAATAGGTCTTCATTTTGCAGCATAATCTCTAGCATTCCATGTGGACTTAGTTCACTAAGCAGGAAGCCATTGCTAACTTCAATGGAGACGTTGTTTTGACCGTTTCATGACTCCATGCCTCCTCCCAGGAGTACCTGTCATGAAGTCATTTTGTATCATCCCCTGGGCCTCTGACACTAACTGGTTTAGTTAGGTCAACCAGAGTCTTCCTAAGGATTTTGAATCTGGAACCTTTTGCAGGTAGCAAAGTTGTGACAAGTGGAATTCTGGCACCTAAGGCCTTTTTTTCCTGCTAAGTAGTCAAAAGAGCAGATGCATCTGGTTTTGCACAGAACACAAGGGGATCAAATGCTGAGACAAGTGAAGGTCTGTGATGCCAAAGCCCATTTCCAAGGCTCCTGAAGAAGTTCAGACATACCCTATCTTTACCCACAGCTGGGCTGGCCACTTGTCCCAGGATCCTCCCAGCAAAGCCCCCTTTTTGTTCAGTGGCATCTGGCAACTGCAGTCAAGAATCCAGACAAATACAACCAGGCAGCATTAGTTATCTGCAGGTTTCAAAGCTGCTTACACCAGAATTTACAAAATATAAACATTCACTTAAGAGATATTTCTCAAGGCCCTCCCGAGTGTATGGCACTAGAGAGGGGAATGGTGGGTGACTTCTCATCTATATCCTGCACTTGGAAACAATGGTGGGACCCCATATTGGGTCCCAAGAGTCAAGAATTAAAGATTGCCTGACTCTGGGTAGGGTACCTCCTCTGGGCCTGTTGGCCTACCTTTAAATGAAGGACTGCTGCTGCTGCTGCTAAGTCCCTTCAGTCGTGTCTGACTCTGTGCGACCCCAGAGATGGCAGCCAACCAAGCTCCCCCGTCCCTGGGATTCTCCAGGCAAGAACACTGGAGTGGGTTGCCATTTCCTTCTCCAATGAAAAGTGAAAGTGAAGTCGCTCAGTCGTGTCCTACTCTTAGCGACCCCATGGACTGCACCCTACCAGGCTCCTCCGTCCATGGGATTTAAGAGTACTGGAGTGGGATGCCATTGCCTTCTCCAATGAAGGACTAGTAGTTTTAAAACTGTCATTAGGGGAACTTTAGTATTCCACAGGGGTGCTTCAGAAGTAAAGGAAGGAGGGGGAGGCAGGCTGAATGGTCCCTGAGCCTTCTTCTACTTGCTCATGTGGGTAAGCCTGCTTTTATGAACTGGCTTGTATTTCCATTTTTTTTTAATTGAAAAAAAAATTCCTTTACTGAAGAGAAAGCAGCCAGATGGCCCCTACAGTCCAAACTTCCAATGTTGTTAGCACCAAGGTCTTTATTCAAAAACATTAGCCTTTTTGTCTTCCTCTCATGATTAAGGACATTCACTGATAAAAGGTGAACTTACTAACACTCAAAAAGGACAAAATGGGCCCAAAACTTAACAGGTGATTCCTAAATAAAGGGCCCCTTCCTTCATCGAAAATTACTCCTAAGTGTTCTAAGCAAGTTATTTAATCTTCATAATAAAGTGAATAAAAACACACTGACCCCACCGGAAGGATTCAAAGCTGTTGTTTCTCCACACTTAGCAAGTACTAGTCACAAGCCCGCCCCAAAAAATCTTTTACTGCAGAAAGCAGTGAGGTGATCTGAGTCTTTCCTGCATATTATAGAGACTATAATTACTTTATCCACAGGGAACCATGTTTGCATCTAGTGAGGTAACTCAGAAACTCCAAAACAAAAGACCTGGCTGCTGATTTACATCTGGGGAGGTGTTCCATCACTGTATTTTTCAATAGCTCAGCAAGTGACCCGGCTGCTCAACCATGTTTGGAAATGGCAGCACTTGTATTCCACAGTAGTCCTGAGCATAATGTTTTTTCTGGGTTTCTCTGCTTTACTTACGAAAGTAGTGCTCAGGGCCTTCTGCCAAGCACACAGGACTGTGGGGTGGCGTTGCGCGAGGACGTCTTGGGGATCTGCAGAACACACCCCTGCTCTGCAGGAACATACTCAAGAGCCCCAGGATGACCCACGAAGGAGATGCCCCCTGTGTCTCCAACTAAGTCCCGAGCTTCTGAAGGGCAGAACTGGAGACCTGTGCTTAGTCACCCACAGGGCCCTGGCAGCCTTAAATCAGCCGTTAACAAGTGCTTGCATCCCAAACAGGAACTCACAGAGGTGCTCAAGTTGGCCCTGTAAGTGGGAGAACAGACCCCCTGCCATGTGATTAAGAGAGACCACAGGGTTTTTTTTATTATTATTTTATTTCATATACAAAAAGATAAAACTTGAAATAGTTCTAGGTTTTTCCTCCTGTTCTGTTGGGGTGCGGCTGCTTCTCCACACGGGGGGTGGGGGTAGGGGGCAGACTACATTCACATCGGTTTATTTGAGGACCCAGTGCAGAGTTTAAACAGCAAAACCCCAACTTAGCAGATCTAATTTCAAACTTGACACTCATTTCTAAAATTACCACAGTAAAAAGGAACAAAGATCCACTGCAAATGAATGAACTATGATACAATGTTCTTTCCAAAATGTCTTCATTTTGCAACTGTAATTACATGGATGTCTGCTTTAGGCCATTTTAGGTGTGTGCGGGTATTTTATATATATATATAGGTGTGTGTGTTTTATATGTATATAATATATATATTATATATATATAAATCAGCACACTTTTCGAATCCAGACAGGGTAACAGCAACAAGCTTAACTCTGTGTGTGTGTATATATATATATTTTTTAAACATGATACTTTAGTATAACTTTTGTTAATTCAGTAGTACAATCTATTTCTGTTCTACAAAATTTTTATTGTATAGCTACAAGGGTGAAAAGTGACCTATTACATTTACATCTCACATATCCTGGTACACAGTACTTATTGAATTTGAGCCAAAAACAAGAAGTCTTTAGTTTTAGCACTTAAAGAGCTTCCTCAACTTCTACTGTCTGAAATCATATCCTAGTCACATTTCCAGAGTTTGCAAATTATTCATCATTGTAAACGGCGAGAAACAGGTGAATCCAAACTTTTAATTACAGTTTTATATACAAGTTAGATAACACAGCTCAAGAAGACTTTGCTATCCATCCTAAACCCAACACACACATTCTCCACTAAGTTATTAGACAAATCTTAGGGTTTTCTGTCTTTCCCTTACAAATAATACAAACATTTAGAAGGAGCTGGTAAAACTGATATATTACGATGGCAAATGAGAGGTGACATCTATTGGTTCCAAAATTGGTCCTGCAAATGTACTCTGCTGTGTTCTTTAACTGTTCTGCTGCATGCAGAAGCTCTTTTCACAAGAACTGACATCAAACTCAATATAAGTTGAATTTATAGTACTGTATGAAGTTATTCAGATTCAAGGACAAATGTGGAAAAATGTTAACACATGGAAAATTTGGCCTTTGATGCTACCATAAATATGTCAAATTCATAAGCAGATTCTTTTTGTACAGTTGAAAAATGGCATCATGTGGATTTGTGGTGTGGAACTGAAATTTCAAAGTATGTTTCTCATCTGCGGTAACCTTTACCCCCCCACCCAATTCTCAAGTACCACTCAATTTACTTTTGGACTTCTACAGAATTCTAGAAGAAAAAAAAAATGGAGGGGGGAGGGAAAAGACGTTGGCATTTTAACAAGTCTTCCCCTCCCAGGAGGTCGTCAGGCTCTCAAATGAGGTCTCCTAAGAATCTCTGCATGGTCACTGGCTCTCAGACGGCCTCTCGAAAATGGCCTGGACACTTTCCAACTCAGACCCCAGCTGTTGCCGCATCCTTCCTACTCTCATCTCTGCCGCTGCTGGTAAGACGTCGCTGAGTGTGTTTTTCACTTATGGAAAAACTATTTGGCAAAACAGACACTTAACTTGTGGCAGTGCTCTGAGAAAGCTTCAGCTGAAGCCCCTGCAGAGAGCAGAGCGCACGCTCTGGGGCTGTGTCGGGACCCAGCGGGGACACGCTGCCCCTGATGCCCCATGGCCAGCAGCACCGGCCAGGCAGCAGCCCACGCTCACGAGGGCTGAGTTACCACTTTAACCTTGGTCTGCCATCTACACCCGAGATGCAAATTCAGATGTGGTGACTGCTGGTTAATTAAACTTTCTAAACTGGATTGGAAAAAAAAAAAGGCTCTTTAAAAATATATATATATATTTATTTAAAATACATCAAAATGACAAACAGCCATAACCCGCAAGGCCTAATTTCACAGCAACGTATGCTACAAACATCTTCCCAAAATGCACTGTGGTGGATGGGGTGGGTGGGGGGGTTCGATCCTGCCATTTAAGGGAATGTTCTACACTTGAGCTTTAGCGACTGGACGTGTGTTACAAAGAGCTCATTTTTCAGAACTCATTTGTGAACAAGGCCAACCAATTGAATCACTTTGCCTATTCAGACCCGAGAATACTGAAAATGGCAGAATTCAGAATGGAACACAGGAAGCACCGTTCAGATGACACTCAAGACCCATCCCACCACAGGGCCGTGAAGAGCTTGCCAGAAGCCCCTTTTTTCCAATCCTCGGGAAGAGTTTTACTTTAAAACAAACGCGTACCCATACTTGGCAGGGTTTGTGCGTGCGTGCGTGCGTGCGTGTCTGTGTGTCTGTGTCTGTGTGTGTGAGAGTGTCCGTGTCGCAAGCCTGCAGTTTCAAGAGGACCCAGATGGTGACACTGTTCCAACACGAGGTCTGAGGTAACTGGTTCTTAACACGCCTGGAGCACAGAACTGCATCCAGAAAATACAGCTGGGAAAAAGGAAAAAGGTGGGATTTCTGGCTAGAAAAGACAAGTAGAAAAAAGCTTACAGCAGTTGCTTTTGGGGGGAGGCAGGTGGCAAAAACAAAGGCACAACAATCACATCCAAGACGCGTGGCTGGAGGGCAGACAGACGCTCTCTGATGGGGAACAGGAAAGGGCCGAGGGTTGGTGCCCAGAGTACCCCTGCATCTGCCGAAACTCAGTTCATTCAAGCATAAAAGGGGGGGGGACGCAAAACGCTACTCTTGGCCAGGCCGAAGAGAAGCACAGCAGGTTTAACAGGACACATTAGACTCTCCTGACAACACCGTCCCAACCAGCGCGCCTTTGAACCCAGCGGCTGAAGCCAGAAGGCCTTCAGCAACGGTGGATACAGAGTATTAGCTACATGACTGACCTCTTATACATCCCCATCAGAAAGGCTCAGTAACCATCCACTCTCCACCCAAAAACCAAAAGGCCAACAGGTGAAGAGCGCCTTCCACATCACGGCCGTGATGCTGACCTTCACAGGAAGAGTGGGGAGACCTTGTAGACGGCGGGCAGAGGCCCTGCTGGCACACGGTTCTGAGGCTCCTCCTCGGGCTCCAGGGCCGCTTGCTAGAGGCAAGTGGTGAGCCAGCCCAGCCCCTCTCGCCAAAATGCCAGACGGTCCTCCATTCACTCTGACCACACTGCCCACACACCACGCCCCTCCCTTTCCGAATGGAAAATTCTCTCCTGAAAAGCTGGATAATCTGGTCTGAGATCATTCGGTTTGGAGATTTCTCCAATCACCGAATCCTCGTTTTACATATCTGTTGCCTGAATCTTACTCGAGTCCCAAGCCACCCCAGTCTGCACCCTGGTACCATTTCTGTTCCCCGAAACCCCCTCACACCACTACACCCATGAGAGTAACTTACAAAGGGATTATTCACCTCAGAACCCTTTGTTCAAAAGAAACCTCAGGAGGAAGCACATATATACAGCACACGGCAGGATCCTCTGGCCTCTCCCAGCCCTCTCCTCAGCAGACTGCCCCACGCAGACAGCTGCGAGTGGAGTTCTGGGCCAAACAAGACCCACTGGTGGACTGCAATCTACCAGTGAATCAACGAGAAGTCGCAGGAGCATCAGGGATGGCCCCACACCACTCACACTCCAGTGTACACTTATCTTGAAAGGTAAAGCTCATGGCTCTGATTACAAAATCATTCTTACTCAAACTCACTAGACTTTATAAAAATAATCTGTAGTATAAAACAATCTCCACACTGTGCAGAAGAAATCTGTCGGGTGATATAACTAAATATATATGTAGTGCTATAGATATCTTAAAGTAAAATTTCAAGTGTCGTATCTCTATTATATAACCTATTCTTTTATTTACAATGCTACCTAACAACATTCCAATGCGAACGTGATTGGGAGAATCCAGGAATGAGCCCGCGCCCAACCCACAGCAGAAATTCCCAGGGCTCAAGACAGGACTCCTCCATTTGCAAAAAAAGACCCATCTACACCTGCCTGAAAAGCATGAGCTGATGGGCCCTATTTTTTGTAACTGTGAGCTTCAAAATGTAAACTTTGCAAGTGAAGGAAACGTGTTTCTATGGATGTCCAGAAAAGCCCGCAGTTGGAGAATCCACTGCATACACACACATCTGTGTGCACATTGCTTTAGTGGCCTGTAGTTAGCTTGCAGCCGTTCTCAGAACTGCCTAGGCTCCAGACAATCCAGAGACACTCCTGGAAAGGGCAGTGCAAAGCCCATCTCCACATGCTGGCATTTAGAGAATATGTGTTTTAATTCATGAGGAAAAAACACTTGTCTTATCGCTACGAGCTGCCATAGGAGCAAATAAAATCTCACTGGTTTTGGCACTACAGGGATACATGGAGGATCACAATCACAAAGTCCTGCTTCATTCATACCTGGAAGATACCGTCACACAACGTAAAAGCTGGGTAAAAATTCTCAGTAGTGGTTAATCTTTTCAATTCAAAATTCTGTCCAAACCAAAGTTTACAGTGAACACACAATGAGTTTAAAACTAGAATATTCAAAATATCCCACTAGATAATCTGGACTTCTACTTGATGGTAATTTGTAGTTCTCCTGGACCCACTGCAGTCATCCCTCTATATGGAGGGCTGTGGGGTGGAGATCCGAAATCCACTGATGCAGAAACCTCTTGTATAAAATGACGCACATTTGAAATCACCTCCAGATTACTTATAATACCTAATATAATAAAATACTATGTAAAGAGTTGTAAATATAATGTAAGTACTATGTAAAGAGTTGCCAGTAAGTGGCAAATTCAAGTTCTGATTTTTGGATATTTCTGTAATTTTTTCCCCTAAATATTTTTGATTCGAGGTTGGATGAGAATGAGGAACCCATTGATGCGGAGAGCAGACTGTAATTGTTTTCCAAGTGTGGCTGAGTCACATGAATTAATTTCCAAGGGAAGGGGTGCATTTTAAAATTCCATTTATTTTTGCTACAAAACTAAATACTCTTAAAAAAAAAAAACTTCCCCAAGCCTCCTAAAGGTCTGGGATACATTCATACGTGGACTGCTGGTTGCAAATTAACTGTCAGGAATCTTAAAGAACATGCCTATAATCCTGAATTCATTGTTTACAAATCTAGACTAAGAAGAAAAACAAACAGTTCATCAACTGAATTACTGGGCTGGTTTCTTTGCCTAAAACATAACTCCTGATTGGGACTTGAACTCATCATCCCTAGGCTGAACACATCAGCTGCTGAGCCTTTTACTAGCTCAGCTTTTGTGAACAGCCCTTGACCAGAGAAGGCCACCTCGTCTCCTTTTCTTTCTCGGCCGCTTGCCCTGAACTGAAAGGGGAGGCAGTGGGGCGGGGTGGGGGGTTGGGGGGGGTAGTCAGTCAGTTTCCTGTGCTTCTTGAAGAGTCAGGTCTGAGGCAGGCCTGGCCATCTCTCTGAAGATTCAGAAACGGCTGGCACTGAAAAACTGAGTTAACTCCTGGAAAATGCTTTCCAATTTAGGTATTTTTCTAGTAAGCCAAGTTCTATGGAATAACGCCTGGCTGTTCAACTTCTAGTATGTGTTCGCAGTCACAGGCCACTCTTTGTGACCCCAGACTACAGCCCACCGGGCTCCTCTGTCCATGGAACTTTCCAGGCATGAATCCTGGAGTGGGTTGCTATTTCCTACTCCAGGGGACCTTCCCCACCCAGGGAATGAACCCACGTACCTTGCATTGCAGGCAGATTCTTCACCACTGCGCCACCTGGGAAGCCCCTTCACTTCTAGTACCAATTCTAAAAACTTATGTACATACGCTCACTATATTACTTTAAAAAAAAAAACAAAATACTTGAAATCCTTGTATTGCCAAAAGATGCTGGGAACATCACATTGTATTCTCGAAGCAGAATTCCATTTGTAAGAGGGCCATCTAGTCCTCTCACTCCAATGGAACAGCTCCCTCCCTGGCCTCATGGTTCAGAGTACAGAGGCCATGGGATGGGGCTCTCTGAGCCACGTACACGACACATGATGGACCCTCAATACACGGCTCGGCCTGCCACGAAGGAAACATCACACACGCAGCCCACGCACCCAAAGAGGAGCAGCACGGCGGCCAGCTGGAGAGAAGAGAGACAGAGGAGAACTGCAGGATCCCCTGCTCAGCTCCCTAAGGCAGGGACCAGCCGCAACAGGAGGGTCGGCCTGGTCCCTGGGGGCAGGATGAGAACCACCTCGGGGGCCTGGAGATGACAAATTCTTCCCTTGGCTGAGAAAGCAAGAGTGGGCAGCTCAAGAGTCCCGAGGCTATCCGAGGCTGCACAAGGTCCCTCTTCTGGACTCGTGCCGCCCCATGCAGACAGGATGAAGTCTGCATCAGAAGCAGCTGGCAGGTGTAAGGAAGCCTCCCCAGCAGGACTGAGCCCTTGGGGCCCCTACTGAGAGCCAAGAGGACAAGAAGGCCACCTGAACCTAGGCTGACGGCGCTTACCCCACTGCCACCGGGCCGGGCCTCCCTTTCTCCTCAGAAGCACCTGTCTGTGGCCCTCACACCCCAAGTAATTCAACCAGAGAAGGACTCCTGGGAGAGACCAACGGCCCCAGGATGTGCTAACGCCCATGCCCATGCCCTTCCATGGCCTGTGATGAAGCGTCCTCTGCGGGACACTGTGACCCAGCGGCCTCTGTCCCCACGTGTCTCCTCCTTCCCTTGCTCACTCCTGGCTCCCTCTGGCTCAGGAGACCTCCCCTGCTGCTGCTGCTAAGTCGCTTCAGCCTTGTCCGACTCCGTGCGACCCCAAAGACGGCAGCCCGCCAGGCTGCTCCGTCCCTGGGATTCTCGAGGCAAGAGCACTGGAGTGGGTGGAGACCTCCCCACGAGGGACCAAAGAGAAGTCACTCTCCACAGCCAGGAGCCTGCCTGGACGACGGCACACTTGGGAGGAAGGCGCAGGGGTCCTGGGCCACTCCTGTCCTCTGACTTGGCCACCCTCCTATCCTGAACGGGGCAGGAATGAGGAGCCCAGGCGCCACGCCTCCCGGTCTTCCACAGAGCTTGGAGGGAGAGAGAAAAAAAAAAAAAAGGAGGAGTGATATGAGCTCCCTGGAAATGGAGAGTGCGTGAAGCATCTGTGGAGACGAGCACAGGCTGAGCCCCACAAGCCCGTCGGCACAAGCCGGAGCTGCGGATGGCTGGCTCCCCAGAGGATTCGTGAGGACAAAGACAACTTCGTCAGAGGCAGAAGACCCCCAGGCCCCAGCGGCATGTCGGGAGAGAGACGCCCACCTTCCCCTGGCCACGGCCACCGTCAGGACACTTGGCACAGCACACGTGTGCCAACAGAAGCCCTCTGCCAAGACACACCTCATTCCGGTGCCACGGCCCCCAGGAAGCGACGGCGGCTGGGCACAGGGCCAGCAAAGGGGGGCCTCCACCCCTGCCTTATCATGCCAGCACACGAAAAAAAAACTGCCCAGAGGAAACCTAAAGCCAAACAGAGGCTGGGGTTCAGTGTTCCACACAGGACTGGATCAGGGATCCGGTCATTCCTGTCCGAAATCAGCTACATTTCTTAGTGTTTTATTTGTTTCTTCTGAGGGTTGAAGAGTAGAGATGCCCAGCACTGCCTACCTAAGTAAGGAGAAAGCTGGAGAAACCAGATATGGCACTTTTCAATAAATATTTTAAAGCTTCCGAAAGAAACAAGTGGAAAAGAAAAGCAACTGCTGTAAGGCCTGTTTTGCTGTTAAAAATCATTCCGAGGGAAGAAGAAAAATACCACAGCACAAAATAGTTTAAAAAAGAAAAGGAAGAAGAGATAGACAAATAACTTACAAAAAAAAAAAAAAAAACACCTGTCCCTGGAGCCACCCTGGCCAGCTCACATTTTGACCCAGAAGCAAAGCTCACCTCCCACCGCACGGTGTCCAAGCACGCAGAGGAGGACCCAGCCTGGGGGTCCCAGAGGCCCCGCCACCCGGCCCGGCCGTCACAGGCGGCCCAGGCAGCGCGGCTCCAGAGACCTGCCGCTCAGTTCCCCTCGCGCCCCCGCTGATTTGCTGAAGAAATTAAGTCTCAAGTAAAATTACCTCATGGGGGTCTAAAGGCCACAGTTTTCCCAAGTTAAAGTGGGGTCGCCTGTCATTCTGAACAATGACCTCTCAAGTCGAGGGAAACAGCGGAACCTCCAAAACACTCAGGAGGAGGCGCCCACCCCCGACCCCAGTCAACCTCTCCCCATCACCCACCAACTCGCCTACCCTCAAGGTGAAGAGATCCAGTTTTCAAATAAAATGGTCTAAAGCAATGGGAAGGAAACGCCTTCACAACTAAGACTGACGAATGCCCAGACTCAGGCCAGACAGCCAACCCACAGTGAATGACAACTATTTACAGGGGATGTTATCAACGAAAAACGGGAGCACTCCCTAGAAGACTCACAACATTTTTTCCCTATTTCTTTTAAACTTTCTTGTCATAAAAGCCAGCTTACATTAAAATATACTTACTACGAGACAACACAACTAATAAAATATATAATAAACCTTACACAAGTAGAAAATTCTGAGGTATTTCTGGTTTGAGGTGGTCTGTGGTCGTGAAGTTTTAATTCTTTTACTTTTCAAAATTTAAACCTCGGAAGCCACATAGCAAAGCGTTTGCGTGGATGTGTGTGTTTTGTTTTGTTTTTTTTAAATTTGCCATGTTTCATAAATTAAAAAAAAAAGTCAAAGGTTGAAACAGCAGCATTAGGAACATTCACTGACGAGAGCAAGGTTATGGCGAAACAGAGAAACGGTTTTTCCGAATATGCACCTCTTGTGAGGGGGTCTGGAGAAAGCTGTGTCCACGAACTACTTGAAGGGACAGCAGCGTCACCACACGGGGCAGAGCCAGCACTGCAGCACTCGGGGGCTCCCAGAGACAGGCCTTGGCCAGGCCGGACCCAGGAAGTCCGCTCGCCCCGGCGATGCAGGGCGCCCCCCAGTGGCCATTTCCCTGAACTGCTCCAGGAGGAAACTGTATTTCAACTTTTCCTCCATTATAGATATTTACAGTATAATGTCTCATGAAGACTGTACTAAACCGTGATGATTTCTACCCTTGCCGATCCTTAAAATCAGGGTAGAAAAATATGTTGTGTCCTATGCCCAAGCCCAAGTGAGTGAAAAGAAAAACTGGACAGGGCACACAGATGGGCCAGAGCCACACCTGATTTCAGACTTTCTCCAAACCCCGCTCTTGCCCTGCTCATGCTCGGCCTCCAGGCGATCCTTCCCCTCGACTCCGGGTTACCTGAGAAGTAGTCTCATAGCAAAGGATGTTGCTCCGAGTGTGCCCGAGTCCAGTGTAGCCCTGCCCCAGAACCTGGCCCCAGCTCCATCCTCCCCTCCAGTCCAAACCCTCCTCATCCTCAGCCCAGCTTTTCCTCGGTCAGGACAACACCCGTTCATCCGTGAAAAGACACGCCTGCTGTTTCTTAAACTCACTGTCTAAACAGGGATAAAGACACAGTAAAAGGTGAGGCAGGAGGGGACGAGGGAAGAGGGAAACTCCTCCTGTGAGGAAGGTGTGTTCTTATGTAACAGTCTTCAAAGGTTCCTCTAGGTAGAGTTTGCAGCATTAAGTTTCCTAAGACAGGATGGGCTTCTTTGTGCCACAGGTTCTGAGACAACAAAGACAAAGCGGGGGAAATGGACCCCGAAGGGCGGGAGGCGGCCGAGGCTCTTCAGCATGGCGCTGGCTCCGCATCCACAGCTCAGCACCTCAGCGCCTGCTGACGTGTCCGCTGTTTGCGATACAGTAGAGCAATGTGCTGGTAAAAACTGATCCAATCCAAAAAAATAATATTAATAATAATAATTATAATAATTATAATAATAATAAAAAGTCAAGGTAAAATAGCAGCTGCATTTTATGTGTTTGTTGGTATTATGGGATTCCAAAACAAAACACAACTTTTTTTTTTCCTTTCCTCTTCAGATCGACTGAGTCTGGAGAGCCACTCGTGTCCTGGGCTTAGATGCTCGACTCCTTCGGGGGCAGGTCCACGTTGGTGACGGAGGTCACCAGGGAGACAAGACAGTCCGAGGTAGTGCCGTTGACCGACCTCCGGATCAGGGCCACTCGCTCCTCCACGCAGCCCGCGGACAGGCGCGCCTCCGCGTCGTGGTCCCAGCACTCCTCGATGGTCACGCAGAGCTGGGCCAGGCCCTGCACGCCGGCGGGAGAGAGCAAACGCATGCCTCTGCTGGTGGCCCTCAGGGAGGACAGGCAAGCCAGCGACGCTCCTGAGGACTGAGCCCACGGGCCTGTCCACAGGGGTCTGGGGGACACTCCTCTGCCAGCAGTCAGTGTCCCGAGCCCACCGGCCGCCTCCACAGCCCCCAGGAAAGGGCCGCTGAGCCTCAACACTCAACAAGGGACTCCCGGGCCCCACGGGCTGCCTGCCTTGGAGTGGTGACATTGCAGCAAGGTCTCGGGCAAAGCCCATCACACAGGGGCCCACTGTGCGGCTACAATGGACACGGGGGACTTCATCCCACCCTCTCCCCACAGCCCCAGAGCCTCCCCAGAGTCCAGGGAACGTGGCCTGACACCCTGTGCTAGAACCAACTGGGTGAAGTTGGAAAAGGCCGCAAGATGAGCAGAGTGCCCACCCATACCCAGAATGATCCGGCCTGCTTGGCACTAGCCACACTCAGCCCCCTCCGGGCCTGTTCCACGTCAGGGAACTGGACTGGCGACCGCAGCATCTCTGCCCTAAGAGACTGAAAGTCTGAGGCAGAAGCGAGGCCCAGCTCCTCTCTGCCTGCGCCCTCATTTTCTCCATTTGCAGTCTTGGGTTCCAGGGAGCAGGCAGCATGGCAGCAGAACCTGACCGCCACAGCTCAAGCCCTGACCATGTGGGAAGAGGGCTAGCCCCCAGTGATGTCCTTCTGAATTAACCCTAGGGTACCAGGGGAAGGGAGTCAATGGAGCTCAAGGCAAATACCCTTCCAAGAAATGTTAACGGTTTCCACAGCTGGGGTCTTTTGTACATGTCCCCAGACTGGAGGGGCCCAGATGCCACGTAGCTCAGCCCAGGACCATTGATGAGGGTAGGGAAAAGCGATTACTTCATCTGAGCTAAGCCATATTAAACACTTAAGTGATAGGTGTCCTACCCAGTGAGATACAGCAACTTCTTAAATCTAATACTACCCTGAGGAGACAAGAGCTCAGAGAAATAAAGTAATTTGCCAGATGTCAACCAGCTACTGACAGACAGATCCAGGATTTCAGGTCCCATCACCCTCTGGGGTCAAAACCAGAGCCGCAGCCTTGGAGCGCACTAACCTGCACAGACACTCCCCAGGTGGAAGGGCAGCAACGCACGGGGGAGGTGGGGCCGGTCCTGCGGCCTGAGCCCTCCCCTCTGGCCCGGCTGCACAGGGAGGCTGGGTGAAGCTCCCCTCCTGGCCGTCAGCATCCCACGCCCACAGCCACCTCCTCAGCCCCCCACCGCCCCTCACCGGGTGTTTCAGCCAGTGATCCTTGATGGCAGGCCGCATCTTCTTGTGCACCACAACCTCCTGCAGCTCCTCCAGTGATGGGTGCTGGCCGATCTCCTCCTCAAAAGGCAGCATGTACTCGTCCACAGGTCCTGGAGGAGAGAGTGAGTCCCAAGGCAGGGGTGGGGGGGTCACCCGACTGCCCCACTTCCCCCCACCACACCCAGGACGCTCGGGGCTCCCGCCCTGCTCACCGTCGGCAGCTCTGCAGCGGGACACGAGCTCCCACAGCACCAGCCCCATGGCGTACATGTCGATGCGCAGAAAGGCGTCTCTCTGGAAGTTGATGGCTCCCTCGAGCACCTCGGGGGCCATGTACCGCCGCGTGCCCACCTGCGTGAGCACAGGGGCGGGGCTGTGGTCACCGAGCACGTACAGATGCCCTCACAGGACACGGGAGCCACAGCTCGTGTGCACAGCAGGGCCGTCGACAAAGA
>SJYC01012030.1:0-25824 GCA_006408675.1 Madoqua kirkii | reverse complement strand
AGACGGCTGTCCCCGAGGGTGGGGGTGGGGGGGACTCCAGACAGCACTAATCTACCACAGAACTGCTGCCTCCTTACTCCATCAGCACCACAAGGGGCTCCACAGATAATGTGTCTTTTACTGAGACTGACACCAACAACCGAAGGGAGAGAACAGTTCAAAATATTACCAGCAGTTGTTTTTAGGATGACCTGCTCAGGGTTAACTTTAGGTCACTTTTTCTCCAGGTTTTTTATTTGGATTCTTAATATGCACTTATTTATTTATCTTATTTTTATCTTGTTTAATAATTACAACTGAAAGAGGGAAGGGAAATCTGTTGCCTGCTGACCGCTGCAGGAAGCCACGCCACCCTCCAGGCTTCATCTCCCCACTGGTGAAATGAGACCACTGCCCCTGGGGTTCTCAGACGACTCTGATCTCACGGGGTGACCCCTGTCCCCTGCCAGCTGACACCAGAAGGGCAGTGTCCAGCCCCATCTTCTACCCCCAGAGGCTCGTCACCTGCCCATGAGTGTCCCCCGGAGGTTTCCCTGGCTCAAACCGAACCGCCAGGCCAAAGTCAGCCAGCACAGCAGTGAGGTCACTCTTCAGCAACACATTCTTGCTCTTAAAGTCCCTGTGGAGACAGTGGACTGAGATGGAGCCGAACCTATGGTCCCATCGGCCCTGCTCCTGCCTTCCCACCTGGACTCCCAGAGCCCTAAGCCAGGGCCCACCCCACCCTGTGGGGAGTGGGGTCTGCACCAGGTTGGAGTTCCATGAAGCCACCCAGGCGGGCAGCTTTAGTACACCCCCTCCGTCAGTGTGAGGACCCCTAACTGCACTCCAACCAGAGCTGTCAGGGCAACAACAGCCCCTGTCCAGTCCCCAGCATCAAAGGCCGGCCCTCACATTCTCAGTGGGTTTCAGGAGGGGCACTGCAGCTGGGGAAGTGAGTTTCCTGGCAAGAATTTACACCGTTTGGGATGTGAATGAGAAGAGAAGTTTCCATGAATTTGCCTGATTCTGAGCAGGCCCCAAGCAGAGGCCCCCAACCTCCACGATTTAATGCCTGATGATCTGAGGTGGAGCTAACACAGTAATAATAAAAATAAAGTGTATTGTAAATGTAACATGTTTAAATCAACCTGAAACCACCCTCACCCCAGTCCGCAGAAAAACTACTGTCTTCCACAAAACTGGTCCCTGCTGCCACAAAGGTTGGGGACCGCTGCTCCAGAGGTTCGAGCCGCTCTGGAGGTGGCACAGTGGGTGCTGGGGTTGCACTCAGTCGTGCCTTTCCCTAGCAGGTCCTCAACTTCCTCATGCCTGTCTCAGCCTTACTCTGAGGACTAAACTGATGGACAAATGCTTAGGGCCACCCCTGGCACACTTACTGTGCACTATTGTTAGCCTGGACCCTATGGAAGAGTCAGCATTCAACCGAGTTTGACCTGCAAAAATGGTAATTTCCTACAGTCAATGCCCTATGTCATTCCTATTATTCCCATTGGGGCCCTGCAGCTTTGAACCCCAGAACTTGAGGCCCCCTCACAGTTGGAGAACCACATTAAACTGTCGTATCTTTTCTGTGCTGCTGTTCCTTCCCCTGAAAGAAGGGCTGGGAAAAACAGTACTTATCTCACAGCGCAGTTAGGAGGCTTAAATGACTTGGCATTCGGAGGGTCTAGAGTAGCACCCGCCACTGTGATGAGACGGTGACACAGACCGGCTCTCAAAGCACCATCTAAGGACTCCAGAGAATCCCCGAGACTGTTTCAGGGGGTCTGCGAGGTCAACACTCCTTTCATAATAATCCGTTATTTGCCTTTCTTAAAGCTCATTCTCCCAGGACTACCGAGTTTTCCAGAGGCTACGTACACACGCCGTCACTCTGACAGTTAACAGGACAGGGATGCTGTAATACAGCAAGGATCAAGGCCCAGAACTCCAACCAGGGACAGAATCAGCACTTCCCTCTGTGGCCACTGGAGGGCACCAGAGAACCAGCTTGTAAGACCACAGCCTGAGCAGACAAGGGTGGAAGGCAGGGAAGGGTCAGGGTGGCCCCGACACACCACAGAGCGGCTAAGCATGCTTATGAAACTGAGACCGACCCCCTGCCTTCCCGGGCCCTGCTCTCAACCTCCAACCCTCTCTGTGGCTCCAGGTCAAGAGAAGAGAGGGCAACTGTAACCGAGGTACCTGTGGGCAATAGATGGCTTGTGGCCCTCGCCCCGGCACCAGGGCACGTCCTCGTGCAGGTACGAGAGGCCTCTAGACATCGTCTCTGCCACGTGGCACAGTTCGTTCCATGTGATGATGTTCCCCTTGAGGTAATCCGTGAGGGAGCCCTACAGGAGACAGCACAGGCTCTGGGCACGCGGGCAGGACCTAGCCCTGCCCCTAGAGGGCCGTACCCGTGGGTCAGATGGCTGAGTGCCCCACCAGGAGGTTGGCACCGACGAGGCCGGGGGGGCTGGGAAGCGGGTGGTGTCAGACAGTGATAATCATGAAGTCATACTCCTGTTTGCAAGAACTGATCCCAGGGAGAGGGGCTCTTCCTGCAGACCCTCGTGTCCACATCCGTGGAAGGAGACCTCAGGGGAAGGCCACGCCGGGGCCCACGGTCACCTCCCGCGGGAGCAGGGTCCGCAGGGCGAGGCTCACCTTGTCGTGGAAGGCTGTGATGAGCCACAGCTCCGCCTCCAGGCTGGAGCCCCGCTTCTCAGCGGCAATGAACTGCAGCAGGTTCTCGTGCTTCATGCCTGGCGTGCTGAAGATCTCCCGCTCGCTCTGCCACGACTGCTTGTCCTGAAGCAGAGAGGTGCAGCTGAGCTCCACCGCAGCCAAGCCACCTGGCAGCTTCCCACCCACTCCAACCTCCTCTGTCGGGGGTAGGGCAGGACTGAGCGGGGCCGAGGACCACAGGCCAGCGGTGAGCCCTGAGACCACTCAGGCCAGCACCTGGTTTACGACAAGGGGGCACCGAGGTTCAGAGTGACAGAAAGGCACGGCCCAGGACCACCCAACCAACGAGAAGCAGAGCAGGCCTGGTTTTGCCGAGTGTCCTGGGCAATGGCTCCATCAGCCTGGCGTCCAGGGCCTCTAAGCAGCACCTGATGTCAAAGCAAGACCCTGAAAACCAGGGTGGACTGAGGTTCTGCAAATCAAGGTTTCAAAAGCCCTACCCTAGGCCCGCAATAAACGATGCCCCTGCAATCCGGCCAATTCCTCTCTCACCCCGCTTGCACAGGGTATGGACTGCTCTTGGGCAGGAGGGCTCAGGCCTCAGCCAGATGACCTGGAGACTCCCCCACAACAGGCAGACACACACCTGGAGTGGGAAGATCTTGACAGCCACGAAGTCGTTCATGAGCTGCGCCTTCCAGACACAACCAAAGCGCCCCCGGGCCTTGATCTCCAGCAGTTGCAGAGGCTTCAGGCCCACCAGAGGGGACGGGGGTGGAGGTCCAGGGTCCTGGGGAGATCGAGGGCTTAACAGGATCTGGCCGTAATAAGGTCTACCCTGCCTCGCCCCGAGCCAGCCCATCTCACCTCATGGATGTCCACGTGGCCGTAGGGGGGCTTGCGATGTCGGTACATCCAGAAGGCAAGCAGGGCGATGAGGGAGAGGCCCCCGACGGGCAGCAGCGAATAGGCCAGCACAGTGAGCAGGGTGGGGGCTGTCGGGGGTGGCTCGTACGTGACTGGGGGACACACAGAGCCCAGCGTCACACAGTCTGCCTACCCGCACACCTCCAGGGCCAGACCAGAGGTCCCTGCAGCCACTCTCCACCCCATGCACCTGGGGGCCAAAGCCGGCCCACATCTGCTCCCCCCACGGCCTCACCTTCTGGGCCGCCCGCCTCGGGCAGGTGGGTGAAGCGCTCGTTGCAGAAGTTGCCTTCGCAGCAGCAGAAGTACACCTGGGGGTTCTCCTCGGTGGCCACGCACTCCTGCCTGGGGCACAGATTCCCATCCACAGCTCGCCTGAGGAACAGACTCCCAGGGCGGCCCAGCCAAAGCCCTCCCCACAGACAGGGGTCCCTATGGGGAAGCGTGGGGGTCGGGCTCCCCGGAAGCGGGACGCAGCGTCAGGAGGGAGATCAAGGGCGGACACCCTCCCCCAGCATCACCGGGGGCCTCACATCCCGGGAGGGCTGGGACCTGGCGCAAGCCCGTGTGGACCCAGACGCCCGGCCTGGGGGCACCGCACCTGTCGTAGCAGTTGAAGCGTCCAGCCAGCAGCCCTTCTTGACGAGCTCGATGGTGCCCGAGCTGTTGCGCCAGGAGGCGTAGCAGTGCAGCCGCTTGTCCCGCTCGCCCTCGCAGCGCTCCAGGCCGCTCTGGTTGGTGCGCTCCAGCTCCCAGTTGGCGTTGTAGTAGATGCACTCCCGCGTCTCGGCCTCCCCGCGCCCGGAACCTGTGCCCGGGGAAGGCAGCTGCTGCTGAACCGCCCCAGGCCCCTGGGGTGGAGGAGGGGCGGGCACAGACTGGCACCCAGGTGCGCAGGGAGGGGCTCGGCCAACACCTGGTGCCCCGGGGGGCCTCCCTGCACCGCAGCAGGGGGCCCTCGACCCCAGGCATGTCAGAATCACTGTGTGTGCTGGAGTGGGGCGGCAGGGTGATGCTAGACATGCCATTCCTGGGCCCAGCCCAGACCCCTCCAACTGGAGTGGGGGCAGGATCTGTGTTTTTAACCACCCCCTTTGTCCCAGGTGGTTCTGGTGCAAAACTCAGGGACCACTTCGGAGAAACTAGGAGCGCAGCTTCCTCCCCATTTCTCTGTCTTGTCTCAGAGCACCTCGGCTAGCGAGAGGCAGGGTGAGGGAATGGGGTGGACCTAGGAGACCAAACGCTGCGGCAGGGCCCAGGCTGGTGCCAATGATGCCCACACCTCCCCCTCCCCCTGCCCGCCGCAGCAGCACTGGCAGCTGCATACTCTGCAAAGCCCCCGATCCAGAGGGCACACGGGACCCATGGCCTCCATGTCAGCAAATCTAGTGGGGGACCTCGGAGACTGGTGACCTGTGGGCCAGACCCCCAAGCTGGGCTACAGACAGGGTGCTGGGCACAACCCCACCCTCCTTCCCCCAACTGCAGCACACAACATTGCCAGGCTCTTAAATATGCTCGGTTTCCAGGCTTCACCCAAGTTACTACCTCTGGCTGCAAGACGTTCCCCACTTTCTCCTTTAAATGTTGGCTCTCCTCTCTCCCTGGAGGCCAGGCCAATTACTCTCCACTTCCACAGGCTTTGCACTTCCTCCATCACCTCATTTATCCCCCATGACTAACTGCCTACTGCTGCTTAAGGTGTTATTCCAGGCATTCACAAAGTATAAAAATAATGCAACCAAAGATAACCCCCAGAGACAATAACATAATAAACACTCATGTAAGAAACAAAACATTACAAATGCGCTTGATGATTGCTTCTTAAATGTCAGGCTTCCCCCACAGGACTGCAAAGCTGATGCTTTGACAGCAGAAACCTTGACTGTCTTGAGTGCTAGAACCAGGTCCAGACACAGGCTGGAAAGATGGGCAGAGCCGCCAAAAGAAGGACGGACCAATAATCAGACAGAAGGACATACTTCTCTCCTGGTTGGAGCTGAATTGTCAAGGGAGGGGAAAACAAAGGATGGCCTCAGCCTGCAGCCCAAGCCCTTGGGTCCATCTCCACTCAGACAACAAGCCTCCACGCCCCGTATAAAGCTGGGAGCCCAACGAGAGAAGTTAGCAGACAGCAGGGGTGTTCCAGGCTTGGCCCAGCTCCTCTCTCCAGGCTGCTGACCAGGCAGGGACCCCTCTGGCCTCTACTGTGAGCAGGACCCATGCGGACAGGGCTGGGAACTCCAAATCTCAAGACTCCAGTTAAGACCCGGGGCTCAGGATGACCGTGGACCCACACCAGACAAGATCCTCCTACACAGGCATCCATGCTAAGTCGCTCAGTCATGTTGATTCTTTGTGACCCCATGGACTACAGCCTGCCAGGCTCCTCTATCCATGGGACTCTCCAGGCAAGAATACTGGAGTGGGTTGCCGTGCCTTCCTCCAGGGGGTCTTCCCAACCCAGGGACGGAACCCATGTCTCCAGTGCCTCCCGCGTGGGCAGGCGGTCCCCTACCACTAGCGCCACCCGGGGAACCCCACACACCAACTGAAAAAAAGGGGCCTCGACCTCATTCAGGTCCTGGTTTGGACGCCTCCCGGCAAGTGCCCCAGCCACCTCGTGCCTCTGTTTGCCCACTCGTGTAAAGGGGATGCTAACAAACCCACTTCCTTGGCTGTCCCAAGAATGACGTGAGTTACTGCATTTTAGATGAGAATGATGCCTGGCACCATCATTGTTATATCAGAGTCAGACCCCTTCACTGCCAATGCCATTTTGTCACAGCACAAGCCCCCGCCCCATCAGGCTGGGGGTGTGCACACCCACACCTGCAAGAGCTTTGTATTCAGAGCCCCAGGGGGACTCGGGGAGACTGGGAGGCTCCATGCCCCCCCACTCCCATACTCTGCTGCCAGCTGGAGAGGAATCCCCCTCCTCCCTCCTCCCTGGCACTCCTGCACATACTCAGCTATTTATAGCCCCTGGCAACACTCCAACCACAAGGCCGCCTCCGCCTTTTAATAGACACAGGGCTCCTGCCCACACTCACAGAGCCGGGGCCCCCTACACAGGAGGCTCCCCCAACCCCCACCCATTCACTCATCTCGGCAGGAGAAGAAGCTGTGCCCCCACTTGCTGCCTCAGACCCCAGAGGGGCACCTCCTCCAAAGACATGAGGGTAAGGGGCTCATTCTACCCCGAGCACCAGCCAACCCGAGCACTGGCCTCTCAAGGAATCAGGTATATAAGCGCAGTGTCCCCAAGAGGCGGTTCTTATGTTCCAACGAGTCTACACACCGGTGGGAAGACACCCCTGGTGCTCCCCCAGCCCCCAGTCCAAGCGAGACATGGAAACCCCAATCCTGGACACACAGAACCACATGTAGATTCCACTCGGAACTCACGATCTGAGAGCAGGATGGACCTGAATCATGGGCTCTGACACGCAAGGTCTGTTTCCCAGGCCAGCTGGCCTTGGATGTACCCAACTTGCACTTGGGGAGACAAGGGGGAAATCCAATGGGAAGAGACAGCGGGCTGGAGACCTGAGGCAGACCTTGCGGGGAGGGTGTGCAGCCGGCGCAGCCATGCCTCCCCCGGAGACCCCCGAGCTCTAGGTCTGGGGAACATTCAGCTCAGCCAACAGCTCTCAGAGGTACCACAGACCCTAGCAGCCAGCCGGCCGCTGCGCTCTGCGCCTCGTTTCTGGGGCTCCCTGAACAGCCCCGCCTCCCTATGGGCGCAGTCCCCCTACAATGTGGAGTGGTGAGAACGGGATGCCAGCCACCACCCACCCACCTCAGGCACCAGGTCACCACCCCCCGCTCCCTGCAGGAGCGACCAAGCCAGAGAGGCAGCCAAGTGAGGCAAGCCCAGCCTTCTCCCGCCTCGTCCAGCCTCCAGGTCTGCGCAGAGACCAGAGGCAGCCCCCACCCCGCCACACAAGTGACACAGAGGTCAGGCTCGCTTCCCTGGAGGCCGTGCTTTGGGCTGCCCTCACCTTGCCCCGAGGAAGGACCTGCCCTTAGCTGAGCACCCGCTGTCACCGCAGGCTCCTCCAGAGCAGCCAAGGAGGGTCCCGAAGGTGGGGGTGCCCAGCGACAATACCCAGATCTGAGATTGTGACTCCGCCTCCCCAGGCCCACACAGGATGCTCTTCGCCACCTTCCCCAAGACCACAGTAGGATGGCTGCTGTGTGCGGGAGAAAGGGAACTTGAACACAGGTGAGGAGGAGGGCTGGAGCATCAGACAAACACACACTCACACACGTGTGCACGCACCATGCAATGACACACGCATACGAGAGGCAGGAAAGAATCCCACGCTGGACTGCGCCCACCTCTGAACTTCTCCCACACACGAGAACTCTACCCAAGATGTTTATTAAGTGTCAGAACCGGGTTTTGAGCCCAAGGCTGCCTCGCTGTGGAGTACACACCCTCTTCACCTGCCTGTGAGCCTCTACTCTCGGTGTTAGCGAACAGCTCGCTGTGCGGCCAGACCACAACCTCAGGGCCCATCCTCCTGTTGGACCTTTAGGGTCCTTGACAACATTTGCTGATGTAAGCCCTGCTGCCATGGACCCTCCTGGGGTCCTCTCCTGTGTGTTTTCTCATGAGCGGGTGTTCCTCTAGGGGATACACCACAGGTTAGAGGTCAGAGATGGGGGGACCCAGGGATGAGCATCTCCAACTCACAGGACACAGTCACACTGTTCTCCCACGTGGACGTACCACTGTACGTGCCCAAGAGACTCCAGCCCCACTGAGCCACCCCCTCAGCCCCTGCGACGTGCTAACCGGGCCAGGGTGAAATCGGACGTCACGGTTTTGATCCCATTTCCTAATCGCTTGTGAGAGTGGTCACGCGTGTGTGTGTCAGCCCCTTCTGAAAACTGCCTGTTCGTGTCCTTTCCCATTTTTCCGCTGGGCTGCTTCTCCTTTGGGCTATAGAAATTTTTTATGTATTCCAATAAAACTTTTCTTACTATAAAATACCCCCCTTCATTTGTTTGCTCCTTGCAGAAAGCCAACTTTAATGTGACATTAACACAGCTATATGACATTTCTTGTAGTTAGTATTTTCCCAATTTATCTTTATCCAACTCATACTTCAAATCTTTCTGTATCTTTTTTTATCCCAACTCAATCTAATACTGTCTTTGATCTAAAATTGAATCTCGGGTCCAGGAAGACTCCATATGCTGCCTGTGCACCAGAACTACTGAAGCTACACGCTCCCGAGCCCGTGCTTCACGACAAGAGGAGCCACTGCAAGGAGACGCTCCACACGGCAACCAGAGAGTAGACCCCGCTTGCCACAGCTAGAGAGAGCCTGTGCACAGCAACCAAGGCCCAGCACAGCCAAGAAACCTCCAGAGTCTAGTCCCATTACAAGTACCACTATGTTCAAGAAAACTGGAGCTATCAAAGGAACATTTCATGCAAGGATGGGCACAATTAAAGGACAGAAAGGTAAGGACCTAATAGAAGCAGAAGAGATTAAGAAGAGGTGGCAAGAACACACAGAAGAATGACACAAAAACAGTCTTAACGACACATAACCACGATGGTGTGATCACTCACCTAGAGCCAGACATCCTCAACTGGGCCTTGGGAAATGCTAGTACGAACAAAGCTAGTGGAGGTGATGAAATTCTAGCTGAGCTATTTCAAATCCTAAAAGACGATGCTGTTAAAGTGCTGTGCTCACTATGTCAGCAAAATTGGAAAACTCAGCAGTGGCCACAGGACACTCCAATCCCAAAGGGCAGTGCCAAAGAATGTTCAATCTACCGCACAACTGCGCTCGTTTCACATGCTAGCAAGGTCCTGCTCAAAATCCTTCAAACTAGGCTTCAGCAGTACTTGAACTGACAACTTCCAGATGCACAAGCTGAGTTTAGAAAAGGGAGAAGAACTAGATATCAAACTGTCAACATCTGCTGGATCATAGAGAAAGCAAAGGAATTCCAGAAAAACATCTGCTTCATTGACTATGCTAAAGTCTGGATCACAACAAACTGGAAAATTCTTAAAGAGATGAGAATATCAAACCACCTTACCTGTCTCCTGAGAAACCTATATGCAGATCAAGAAGCAACAGTTAGAACCAGAATGGAACAACAGACTGGTTCAAAATGGGGAAAGGAGTACAACACCTGTATATTGTCACCCTGCTTATTTAACTTATATGCAGAGGACATCATGAGAAACGCTGGGCTGGAGGAAACTCAAGCTGGAATCAAGACTGCTGGCAGAAATATCAACAACCTCAGCTACGCAGATGATACCACTTTAATGGCAGAAAGTGAAGAGGAACTAAGGAGCCTCTTGATGAAGGCGAAAGGGGAGTGGAAAAGCTGGCTTAAAACTCAACATTCAAAAAACGAAGATCATAAAATCCGTTTCCATCACTTCATAGCAAATAGGTGAAAAAGTGGAATCGGTGGTGCATTTTATTTTCTTGGGCTCCAAAATCACTACAGACAGACTGCAGCCATAAAATTAAAAGACACTTGTTCCTTGGAAGGAAAGCTATGGCAAACCTAGACAATGTATTAAAAAGCAGAGACATCACTTTGCCAGCAAAGGTCTATATAGCCCGAACTATGGTTTCTCCTGCAGTCACGTACAGATGTGAGAGCAGGACCATAAAGAAGGCTAAGTGCTAAAGAACTGATGCTCTCGAACTGTGGCGCTGGAGAAGTCCTTTGGATTGCAAGAGCAAACCAGCCAATCCTAAAGGAAACCAACCCTGAGTATCCACTGGAAAGACTGATGCTAAAGCTGAGGCTCCAATACTTTGGCCACCTGATGTGAAGAGCTGCCTCGCTGAAAAGACCCTGATTCTGGGAATGATTAAGGGCAGGAGGAGAAGAGGGCAACAAAGGATTAGATAGCTGGATGCCACTACCAACTCAATGGACAAGACTCTGGGCAAATTCCGAGAGACAGTGAAGGACAGGGAAGCCTAGCGTGCTGCAGTCCCCGGTGCTGTAGAGTCGGACACGCCCTGGCAGCTGAACAACGTTTAAATTTGTTTTTTCTCTACG
Organism: Madoqua kirkii; assembly: GCA_006408675.1. Taxonomy (NCBI): domain Eukaryota; kingdom Metazoa; phylum Chordata; class Mammalia; order Artiodactyla; family Bovidae; genus Madoqua; species Madoqua kirkii. Next base: position 15,165 of record SJYC01012030.1, on the reverse strand, counting down.
GTTACCACCTTTAGATTATCATTTTAGATCCCATTTCAGGGACTTCCCGGGTGGTCCAGTGGCCAAGACTTCTTGCTCCCAATGCAGGGGTCCTAGGTCTGATCCCTGGTCAGGGCTTAGACCCGACATGCCGCAACTAAAAATCCCAAGTGTGCAACACCTGGCACAGCCTAATGTATGCATGTTTCAAATTCCATTATTTCAGCCACTTGCACCCTATTTCCATTCCATTACAGGCTAACCTTTAACGTGTACATTTATGCTAAAAGCCGAAAGTTAATCAACATCTCTCCTACCCCTTATTGGAACTTCACTGTTCTAATTACCTCCGTCCAACCTGCATTAAATTAGTTTAACTAATACTTGTGTTCCACGTGTAATCGATTCTTCATCTTCTTATCTGCCTCCCAAAGCAGATACTCTTTGAGTTTTACACAGTCAGCATCTTCTTCTTAGTCCATACATTCATCCCCATTCATTCTGGAACTCCACTCTTCCTTCCAGGACCACTGTCCTTCCCACAGAACACCTTCCTTCAGGACAGATCTTTGGATAAAGAAGCCTTCTCTCTCTGAAAATGTCATTTTGTTCTTTTTCCTAACCGACTTTGTTCTTTTTCCTGACAGTTTAGAAGAACATAAACTTGTAGTTTATTTTCTCTCAGCATCTTGAAGGTATTATTCCACTGTCTTCTGGCTTGCATCGTTACTGCAGAAAAGTCTATGATTAGTTTAACTCTGTAGATATTCTGTCTTTTCCCTCTGGTTGCTTTCTTAGATCTGCTTCTTGCAATTTCATTAATGGCTATATGTTTATTTGTACTGTTCAGGGGCATGGGCTTATGCAGTTACATGCTAAGTCGCTTCAGCTGTGTCCCCACGGACAGTAGCCTGCCAGGCTCCTCTGTCTATGAGATTCTTCAGGCAAGAATACTGGAGTGGGTTACCATACTGCTCAGAAGAATATGCTTTTAATCTGATGATTCACATCTTTCATTGACTCTGAAAAATTCTTTGCTGTTGTTGCTCAGCCACTGAGTCATTGTGTCCAACTCTGTGACCCCATGAACTGAAGCACACAGCGCTGCCCTGTCCTTCACTATGTCCCGGAGTCTGCTCACACGCAAGTCCATTGCGTTGGTGATGCCATCCAACCAGCTCATCTTCTGTTGCCCCCTTTTCCTCCTCCCCTCAATCATTCCTAGCATCAGGGTCTTTTCCAATGAGCTGGCTCTTCCTATCAGGTGGCCAAAGTATTGGAGCTTCAATATCAGTCCTTCCAGTGAATATTTAGGGTTGATCTCCTTTAGGATGGACTGGTTTGATCTCCTTGCTGCCCAAGGGACTCTCAAGAATCTTCTCCAACACCACAGTTTGAAAGCACCAATTCTCCGGCGCTCAGCTTTCTTTATGATCCAACTCTAACATCCATACATGAGTACTGGAAAAACCACAGCCTAGACTATATAGACCTTTGTCGGCAAAGTGAAGCCTCTGCTTTTTAATGTGCTGTCAAGGTGTGTCACAGCTTTTCTTCCAAGAAGCAAGAGTCTTTTAATTTTGTGGCTGCAATCCCTGTCTGTAGTGATTTTGGAGCCCAAGAAAATAAAATCTGTCACTGTTTCCACTTTTCCCACATCTATTTATTCTCCCTGTTCTATGTTCTGACATTCCTATTACAAGCATCAGACCACCAGACCAGTCTCTTAACTCTGCTTTCATATTTTTCAAATCTATGTCTGCTGCTGCTGCTAAGTTGCGTCAGTTGTGTCCGACTCTGTGCAACCCCAGAGATGGCAGCCCACCAGGCTCCCTCGTCCCTGGGATTCTCCAGGCAAGAACACTGGAGTGGGTTGCCATTTTCTTCTCCAATGCATAAAAGTGAAAAGTAAAAGTGAAGTCACTCAGTTGTGTCCAACTCTTAGTGACCCCATGGACGGCAGCTTACCAGGCTCCTCCATCATGGGATTTTCCAGGCAAGAGTACTGGAGTGGGGTGCCATTGCCTAATCTGTGTCTAAACACCATTATAGATAATTCCAAAGATCTAACTTTCAACTAATTAATTCTCTCTTTAGCTGGGTCTAATTTGCTATTTAGTTCTAATTAATTTATAAATTCAATTAATCTATTATTTTATTTCAAAAAATTCTACTTAAAAAAAAAAACCTTCTTGGTCAATTTTGATACTTCCATTTCTTGTCATACTTCCAAATCTCTAGTTTATATAAACTCCATAATTTAACTTTCTAAACATCTATTTATCCCACTTGTTACTTTTGATGATTTCACTCATGGAATCTTGTTTCCCTGTGTGTTTTGGAATTTTGGATTCTGTTTTTGGATACAGAACTTATGTTCAGTGGCGGCCTTTTCTGTGGGAATAAAAAGTGAAGCCAAGTTTGAGGGGGCAAACTTCCAGAAATAATTTATATTTTTGCTTCTGCCAAATTCTGCCAAATTCTCTAGGACATTACCAATCTGGAATCACTGTAATTATTCAACTTCAGGTTCCCAGGAAACACAGATGGTAAAACTTCAACTCCAAGCTCATGGAAGCACACAGATGTATGGTTACAAATTCTCAAGTGAAACTACCCACCTCCCCAGCAATCAACAATTTATCTATTCCCTTTATCAGGAAAAGAATGTTCCCTCTTGTCCATACTTTCACTGAATGAATAACCCTGCAGAAGTCTTATCACGTGAGAGCCTCAGTCGCAGTTCCACATCTTATCTCCTGTGCCTCACACACTGCTACTAAACCCACATCTTTAAATTATGGAAAGAGGCAAAGTCCCTCAGGAAAAAGCAGCTGTAGCCAGTGAAAGGGCACAGCTCTAGTTTCCAGCCCACTCTTGCTTCTCCCTTTTTTATACATGCAATTATGCATATACATTTAAAAAGGATATTCGCTATACTTTATCCAGCATTTCCATGTGTCTTGTATAACGAGGTTTTTTGGCTGTTCTGTTCACTATTATTGCCAGAAATGCAAGTTCGGAGCAATTTTCAAGGGTGACAAGAGGAGCTCTACCAGCCTGCATGCTAAGTCGCTTCAGTCATATCCAACTCTTTGAGACCCTATGGACTATAGCCTGCCAGGCTCCTCTGTCCACAAAATGGAGTGTGCTGCCATGCCCTCCTCCAAGGGATCTTCCCAACCCAGAGATGGAACCCAAATCTCCTACATTTCCTGCACTGACAGGTAGGTTCTTTACGACTATTGCCAGCAGAACAAGAAATCAAGCTAGGTCACCTGAGTCACATTCAGCTTTGATTTTGTAAATGATTCCCTAACACCATCCACAGAACAAGGTTGGGGTGGGGGGGCGCGCGGTGGGGAGGATATTTCCCTGGAACATCTCACATGCCACGGAGCAATTAAGCTGGCGCGCCACAACTACTCAGCCTGCGCTCTGGAGCCTGGAAGCCACTACTGCAGCCCGTGCGCCCCAGAGCCCTGCTCCACGAGAAGCCACCGCAGCCAGGGGAGGCCCCGCACTCCGCAACCAGAGAAACCCTGAGCAGCAGCGGAGGCTCGGCACAGCCACAACCAAAACAAACAGCTGAAAAACAAGGCTCCAGGACCATTCTCCACAACACTTGCCTTTCTCCAGAGCCCATCATTCCTGAAGGACACTGGCAAGAGAGCTTGTAGATAAAAGGTCAAGGACTATACACAAATGTTATTTTTGCTCCTTCGTGTAATCCCACTAAAACCACACAAAGAAAAGGTTTTTAAGGCATACACCCATAAAGACAAAAGGAACAGCAAAGAACCACAGAAGTGAAGTTCTGAAGCCGGAAAGCAAATACACCAGTGGCCAAGGGCCGCACGGACTCCTCAACCGGCTGTAGAGAAAGCTGAGAAGCAACACGATTTCCACCATCTAACATCTTCATCCCACTTCAGAGTTTGCCTTCTTCTGGCTCCCCCTCCACTCTATATCTTTGGGGTTCCAAACCAAAAAGAAGGGCTCACTATACTCACCCTCTGTTTCAAATTCCAATTCCTGTCTACCTCGCCCCGCAAGGGTGTCAAGTGCAAGGCTCGGCCTCTCAGTTGCCCATGTGGAACTGAAAACAGACTCAGGTGTAAAAGCCACCACCCAGGGCCTCTGCATTCACACAGATCCTGGCCTGGCAGGTAGTCCCTATCTTCTTAGCCGTGCAATGCTTTCAACCAGAGGTATTTTCTCCGTCCATCTTTTTCAGGTGCCTTCAGAAAGAGGGTTGATCCTGATCATCAAAAGAGGGAACCTCCATATCTACTTTGACGCAGTTTTTAAATATATTTTCAGGCCTATATATAATAGCTCAAAAAGACACCTCCACACATACACGGCAACTGAGATCACCCATGCAGGTAAGACTGCCCATAGAAAGTGTTAATCAAGAACACTGACCCCAAAGCGGAGTCCTGAAGAAAGTTAACTTCCCCTCCAAAGGGTACGTCAAAGGGAAAACAATCCCCTTTCAACCAACTTCATTGTTTTATACTCTTGTGAACTGCACGGCAGCTCCTTGCCCTGAAATTCGTAACCGGCAATATGACTGTACTAGGAAACAAGGTCTCTGAAGAGGTAATTAAGGTCAGTCAAGGCCACATGGGTGGGGCTCTGACAGGACTGCGGTCCTTCTAAGAGGAGGGAGAGACACGCCCAGAGAGCAGTCTGCGTGAGGGCAAGCAAGAAGCCAGCTCTCTGCTCCCCAGGAACCAATCCGGACAAAATCTCGGTCTTTGACTCAAGCCTCTAGAGCAGTGAAAATTAATTTCTGTTACTGAAGCCCCCGAGTCTGTGGCATTCTGCAGCCTAAGCAGATTACTGCCCAGACAGCGCCCGTCACCTGTGCAACGTGGGAAAGCTGGCTGGGAAGCCACTCACGCTAGAAACAGTACCCACTGCCACCCAGCTCCACGAGCAGGGCCTGACAAGCGGGGTCACACTAGGAGTCCCAGGAAAACAGCGGTGAGGGCACAGCGCGCGTGGTGAGGAAGGAGCTGGGAGAGCAGGGGCTCTGGAGAGCAAGCCATCTCAACCTGCCCTCTTCAGCTCTTCAGCCAGTCAGGGCAGAAGCAGGTGCCACCCCCGCCCAGGAGATGAAGCGCGGGCAGCCCCTCCTGCTGGGAAAAGGCCCTCCCCAGACCCCAGGCCATTCTTCTCCAAGTTTCTCCCATCCTCCCTACCTCCACTATCGCCACACGAGACCAGAATCCTGCCACGCCCAGAGCGTGTCCAACGCACCGGCTGCACCAGTGCAGCCTGCCGCCCACCACCTTCAGCAACAGCCTCAGCCCCTCCGGGGGTGCAGGCAGCGTGGAGCCTGACTGGCGCACACACAGACGCACACGTGCACATCCACCCCGAACCCGGACGCATCCTGGTCGGTCCACTGCCACCTCCTTCCGCCGGCACAGAGACTCAGACGTGGGAGGCAGCCTCTCCGGAGGTCCTTAGACAGCAGGTCAGCGGAAGTGGTGCCACAGAGACCAGAATCCTGCCACGCCCAGAGCGTGTCCAACGCACCGGCTGCACCAGTGCAGCCTGCCGCCCACCACCTTCAGCAACAGCCTCAGCCCCTCCGGGGGTGCAGGCAGCGTGGAGCCTGACTGGCGCACACACAGACGCACACGTGCACATCCACCCCGAACCCGGACGCATCCTGGTCGGTCCACTGCCACCTCCTTCCGCCGGCACAGAGACTCAGACGTGGGAGGCAGCCTCTCCGGAGGCCCTTAGACAGCAGGTCAGCGGAAGTGGGCATCCTTCCTGTCTGGACACCCTTCATGAGGTGGGCGATTCCCAAGCTCTGTAACCTACCATTACACAGGGACACAAACACATACACACCACCACAACGCAGTGTGACCATGTGCAATCGTTTCTCGATATCTGTATTAAAATTCAAAGCATAGATGCCCTGTGACTCCAAACTCTCTCTTCTTGTCATCAGTCCTTAGCAAACAACCTGCATAAACAGTGAGCAATCAGAAAGTCCATCAATAGGAGACCAGACAAAATGCAGCCTATCTCCGAACTCTGAAATTTCACACTATTAAAAAGAATGAAGTAGATCCATATACACTGAAAAAGACTCCCAGAACAAGTCTCTGAGCTTAAAAAGCCATGACGGGCACTTCCTTGGTGGCCCAGTGGTTAAGACTCCATGCCACCACTACAGGGGACACAGATTCAATCCCTGGCCAGGGGAACTAAGATCCTGCATGCCATGCAGGTGGGGGAAAAAAAACACACACCACCAAAACCATGACATGTGACAAGGTGGATGCAGGTTACGAAACACGGTGAGCAAAAGATGGGGACACAGAACAGTTCACCCTGCAAGATCACATCCCTTTAAAGCCCAATGACAGCTTCCATTGTGAGTCAGCTGGTAAGAATCCGCCTGCAATGCAAGAGACCTGGGTTCAGTCCCTGGGTTGGAACAATCCCCTGGAGAAGGGAAAGGCTACCCACTCCACTATTCTGGCCTGGAGAATTCCATGGACTGTATATAGTCCATGGGGTGGTAAAGAGTCAGACACAACTGAGTGATTTTCACTTCACTACACTTCAAAGCACAATGTGAGGCTAAACTAACATATGCTATTAAAAACGGGCAGTGGTTACGTTACCCTCCAGGGTTTAGGGGTCAAGACTGGAATGGAGAAAGAGAGGGCTCAGTGGGGAAGGGGCGAGCATCTCCATCTGGATGCTGATAACATCAGCATATTCAGTTTGTGAAAATTCCTCAAGTTGTCACTTATGGTAATTACACTATCCTATACATAATTTATACTTCAGTTAAATGTTTGGAAAAGAGTAATACCATTTTAGGTTAAAAAGAAAAAAACAGCTTTCTGTCTTTCCCTAAGTCTAATACTTCTAAAGATACACAGGTCAAACTGCACCAACCGGAGAAGGCTCCTTTCTGGAGGAGGATTCAGAAGGCAGAGCTGGCAAAAGAGACCATGGGTTCCCCTGTAATATCTAAATTTCTGCAACTAAATCCATATGTGTTACTTATAAAACTAAAAATTAACAAAAATTTTAAATGGGACAAGAAGCTACGGCCAAAGTGACTATTACTATCAACTACACCCCAGGGGCCCACCAGGAGACCCCAGGATGAGCGGAGGTTTGGGAGGGGCTTTTCAGGAAGGGGAGACAGGACCGCACTGGGCCGGCATGCCTCCCCCACGGAGCCCTGCAGGACTCACTCTCAGGTCGGGGTGGGGCTTCACAGGAGGCACCAGCCATGTGGGAAGGGAAACCAGAATTCACCTGACTCCTCTACCCCTCTATTTTCTAAGCTCCAGAGCAGATGAACCCCAATTCCCTTCTGCCCTCAGGGCACCAAGGGCTCTCCTCTAACCCCTACTCTCTAGTGGTAAAAAATCTGTCTGCCAAGGCAGGAAACATACGAGATGTGAGTTCAATCCTTGGGTCAGGAAGACCCCCCTGGAAGAGGGCCCGGCAACCCACTGAATATTTCTGCCTGGAGAATTCCATGCACAAGAGCCTGGCAGGTTACAGTCCGTAGGGTCAGAGAGAGTCAGACGTGACTGCAGCAAGTAAGCAGGCAGGCACGCACTCACTCCCACCCAAGCCAGCGGTTCCAAGGGGGACTCTGGTCTGCCTGGCCTGTGAGGCCCTGAAGGGAACGTCAAACTTGTACAGGAGGGCAATTCTCAAACAGAATACAGTAATGGTTTCTTAACCCAGGGCTGCCAGTCCAAGACTCTGAGAACTCACACATGCTTTCCAAGTCAATGAGGGGAAAGGGGGAAGGAGGGCTGTCGGTGATACTGGACGTTAAAAGGCACTGTCCTCATACCTGCAAACACTGTGCTCCACTACACAGGCCAGGAGCAGAGAACATCCTGGCACCAACACTCAAGAGCAGCCACTTCCAAGTCAGCCTCCCGCTTTCATTGGTGCTTGTCTAGGAGGCAAGCAGCGGCCCCTCCCTCTCCTTGGATGGACAGACAACAGCTGGTCTGGTCACATCTTCCCTGAAATGCTGGGCCACCAGCCCCAGGAAGCAGCCTCCTCCATTCTCCAGCCAAGTGCTTGGGTTTCCAAGCAGCCTTCCTTTTCCTTCCCCAGAACTAATTTTAGCCTCCTTGGTTGTCAGAGTGGAACTGAAATAGTCGGCAGAGGAACGTTTGCAAACAAGAATATGCACTCACCTCACAAAACGCCTCAGCTCCAGCCCAGAAACTGGCCAGAGAGAAGTCATCCCAGTGAGTGGCAGGCCAGACCCCTAGAAGTCACCCCCGCCCCAATCCAGGGAGGAGGAGGACTCACATCCGCCCACTGGGGCAGCAACCTTCCTTTCCCACACCCACTCCCAGTGATCACGTGCCCATGACTGAAAACACTCCGCTAGGGCCGCCAGTCCCTGAGAGAGTTTGAAAAAGACATATGTATGTGCACAGCTAGACAGGGAGAACCAGGGCAAGGCATGGGGCTGTCCAAATGCAGAAAGCCAAGGCTAATCCTGGGCCGGGGAGGCCCGCCGAACTCCGAAACAATCTCAGCCTGCGTTACCAGTCGGCTTCCAGCACCTACCATACTCTCAGAGATCAGACTCAGAAAAGGCCAGCGGCCTCTCCTCTCCCCCATCCCCACCCAACAACTGAGGCGTCCAGGGGCAGGACCGCAAAGACCAGGCGCCTCTGGGGTTGGGATGGCAGGCCGCAGTTTGGTGAAGAGAGGCCCAACAAGGGGGAGGTGTTTATTCTGGAACAAAGAACAGGTGACAGAATGGAAGGGAAGAGAAAAAAGATAAAGAATCCTAAGAGGCAACAAAGTCCTCTCTGGGAAGACCCAAAAGACGGAAGCAGAAAGTCTCAACACCAGCAAAATAAATAAATACAAACAAACAAAATAAAAACCTTTAAGCACTTCACACACCACACAGCAGCGACAGGGAGCACTCGGAAAGTGAAGCTTTGGGGACTGCTTCCTCCCACTCCGCAACAGTGCTCATTTCAGCAAGGTGTATTTTGCTGATCTCAAGATCACAGAGGAGATCCCCCCAGAAGGCTCCAGAGTCGAGCCGCGAGCAGACTAGGGGAGGAGTGGAGGAAGAACAGGGAGCTGCCAGTCTGCCAAGAACAACCAACAGGCGCCGGAAGAGATCAACCCCTGGGTCGGGGCCGTGGTGCCCGCGCCCATCTGGTCTCCAGCCTCCAGCCGCGCTGCCCACCACACCTCCCCCGCCCGGGAGGAGCAGCGCAGCCGCCCCATACCTTTGGGGAGAGGCGGCGCCCCTGCCCCGGTGTCCACGGCCTCGGAGCCCCAGGCCCAGGGCGGCGGCGGCTCCCCAGGGTGCTCGGCGGCCGGCCCGCCCGCAGGGCTCGCGGGGGAGGGCATGCCCGGTGCTCCGCTGGGCCCGCGTCGGCTGCCAGGTGCGTGCACAGGGACACCGAGCCCCCGGCCTGGGCGAAGCAAGATGCGAACCTGGCGGTGCACTCAGAGTGGTGGGCGGGGGCGGCAGGCAGGCGCTCCCCCGCTCCCCCCCCAATCGCCGCCTCCCTGAAACCTGAACCACTTCTGGGAAAACTCAAGGACGCCAGGATTCTCTCCACGGTGGCCAGCGGCACTCCTGAAGCACAAATTTGAACCAAACCCTGACGTTGAAGAGGAATCTCCCAGACTTTGAGAATCCAACCTTTCCGCCCTGAATCTTATGAGGAGAGTGTGAGTGTGTGAGTGTTAGAGTGTGTGTGTGTGCACACACACGTGGGCGCCTGGGGGAAGGAGAAAGGGGGATGGTGTTAGCCATTAACCCTATCTCCCACAACTCTCTGTCCCTTTAAAATCATGATAACATTCTAGATCAGGTTCTAAATCAGGTGATTTATGCCCTCTCCACTCCAAGCATTTTTGGTTTTCCGGGTTACAAGTGCTATTAGCATTTTGTGGGTAGAGGCCGAGGGATACTGCAAACCATCCTACAAGGAACAAGACAGCCGCCCTTCCCACCTATACAAACACCAAAGAATCATGGGATCCAAACTGTCAACAGTGTCAAGGTTGAGCCAGCCAGGCCCCTGCCTGAGGGCTGTCTGTCCAGTGTCATTCTCAAAAGAAGCATCCAGGTCAGTTACCGCCTACCTAGGTCCCCAGATCCCAGTATCTGGTAAAGGGCCAGTATTTACAAGTAGATCTAGGGCACTCTGGTCCTCACTTGCACTACTCTAAGTTCCCAGGTAGAAGGCTGAATGCATAGACACTCAAGGGAGTGCTTCCTGAAGGAAGGGGTGGGGGTGGGGGGTGCAGGGAAGAAACCAGGGCTGTCATGTGGACAGTGGGCAGGGTCACACACAGCAGAAGCAAAGGAGAAGTCACGCGCAGTGGCTAGAACAGGTAGGTGGGGCCCACCCGGTGCAGCACACCAGCCAAAGACAGCACGCTGTCCCCTGAAACAATGGGCAGGGAGCCAGACCTTCACAAAATCCCACCCAGGGGACCACAGTTACTTGGTATCGGTGCAAACAGTGAGTGTGCACCAAGTATGCACTCACTCTCACACGCACTCTCTATTTGCATTTTCCTGGGGGAAAGATCCACAGCTCTCATGGGATCCTCAGAGTGTATGATGGGCACGCTTCACTGGGTTCCCTAGAAAGGAAGTTCCTTAGGCGAAGTGCCAGGAGAGGTCAGGTGCTACCTGGGGGAATCGGGATGACCAGACCCTGTAGAGTAGTGGGTGGCCACCAGGGCCTCATGTGGTTTCACCCAGGTGGACAGCCTGGGAGGCTGGGTGAGTGTCTCACATCATCTACCTTGGAAGCGTCTCTAAGAGCGGAGGAGAGTGCCCGCTCCTCCCCAAGGAGCAGCCCGGCCAGCCAGCCAGGGCAGAGCCTGGAGTGCTTAGCAGGTACAAGGACACGGACACCCTTCCCCGGGAAAGGGTACCGGTGGCCCGTGACCCTCTGGTCTGTGTCCCTGAGAGCTACCACTACCCTGGGCCTGAGAGTCACTTCATTCATTGCATACACACGTCCCCCCGAGGAAATGGGGGCACATCTTTGGGTGGGAGAGTAGTTGTCTACGAGGACAGCAGGGAGCAGACAGGGGTTGCACTTTCTGATGGGACAGAAAGAAATCTGGTCCTCCTCCCCAGCCAGGGGCCCCGACATTTCACTCAGCATACTCTCCAACCCACAGGCCCTGATCTAAAGCCCAAGTACACAGACAGAGGTCAGGATTCTTGGGGGATACACAGATGTGTGTCTGGGATATCCTCTGCAAGGCAAGAGCCAATGACTTGTTTCCCAAGGATACTTGGCCAGGCACGGATCACAGAAGACTTGCAAAACTCACTAATGCTGATCTTGCATCAAGCACTGGACACCACGACTGCAGCATCCATTCTGCCTTTTCGAATGGGCCTGCAGCGTCTAATATGGTGGCCACTAGCATGTAAAATGTACAAAGTCTGAACTGAGACATTCTGTAAGTATAAAATATGCCATGCATTTTGATGACAGTAAAGAATGTAAAATGTCTGTTTTAATACTGACTACAAGTTGAAATGACTGTGCTATATACATTAGGTTAAATAAAATATACCATTAAAGTTAATTTGCCCTTATTATGGGGCTGAATTTGTCCCCTCAAAATTCTTAGGTTGAAACTCCAATGCCCAGTGTGATGGGATTTGGAGATGGGGATCTTTGCAAAACGTTCATGAGGGTAGAGCCTCCCTGATGGGGTTAGTAAAAGCAAAAAAAAAAAACAAAACAAAAAACAAAACACAGTGCCCCTAGTATCCCCTCCTGAAGCACCAGGTAAGGCCATGTGAGGGTGCAGTGAGAGCACAGCCACCTGTAAGCCAGCAAGACAACCCTCACCAAAACCCAACCATGCTGGCACACTAGCCTCAGACTCCCAGCCTCCCGGCTGTGAGAAAAGAGTTAGCTCACACAGCCTGTGGCATTTTGTATAGCGCCCTGAGAAGGCTAAGACACACCTGTTTTTTATTTCCTTTTATTAACAAAACTACCAGAAAAGTTTAAAGTCTTCTATGTGGTTCCCTCTATATTTCTGTTTGACAGTGCCATCCTAGACCTTCCTTCTACAAGGAGGTGGAGGTACTTCTAAACAGCAAGCTCAGGTTTGAAGGAAGCACATCCAGGAGGATGGAGGAAAGGGAGGACCAGCTCTGCCCCCACCAGGGTCTGCTGAGGCTCCTCCCATGGCTCCTCACAAGTCAAGCAGTGGCCACGAGAGGACTGGCTGATGGGACCGCAAAAAACACACAGTGACTCCCACCTTCCTACAATAAAGAATCCATCTGCAATGCAGGAGACCTGGGTTCGATCCCTGGGTTGAGAAGATCCTCTGGAGGAGGGCATGGCAACCCATTCCAGTATTCTTGCCTGGAGAATCCCCATGGACAGAGGAGCTTGACCGGCTACGGTCTAAGCACACACACACAAGCACTGCCCAAGTCACGGAAGAGCATAGACATCCCAGGGACCCAATCCCACCCTGCCTCACCTAATCAGGTGGGGACCTGAGCATGGTCAGGACAGAAGAGTTAATCAGGGAAGAGGCCAGCTCTGAAGGCCTGGTCTTGGAAGAGCCCAGCACCTCCAGGAGGGATCCAGAGACAGCCACGTGAGCCTCTGCTTGCCTCTAGAGGCCAACATCTTCCTTCACTTCAGAGATCTCACTTGGGAGCAAAGCATCTCAAGGCAAAACTTCAAAGGCAGAGAAAGGAACAGGTTCAACACCACGGACACTTTACTTCTGTGACACAAGAAATGGCTCTAAAAGATCCATGACTCCCTTCCATACTGTGCCCAAGTACCAATAAGGCGCCGCTTCCCAGGTAGCTAGTGGTTTGACCGGCTACGGTCTAAGCACACACACACAAGCACTGCCCAAGTCACGGAAGAGCATAGACATCCCAGGGACCCAATCCCACCCTGCCTCACCTAATCAGGTGGGGACCTGAGCCTGGTCAGGACAGAAGAGTTAATCAGGGAAGAGGCCAGCTCTGAAGGCCTGGTCTTGGAAGAGCCCAGCACCTCCAGGAGGGATCCAGAGACAGCCACGTGAGCCTCTGCTTGCCTCTAGAGGCCAACATCTTCCTTCACTTCAGAGATCTCACTTGGGAGCAAAGCATCTCAAGGCAAAACTTCAAAGGCAGAGAAAGGAACAGGTTCAACACCACGGACACTTTACTTCTGTGACACAAGAAATGGCTCTAAAAGATCCATGACTCCCTTCCATACTGTGCCCAAGTACCAATAAGGCGCCGCTTCCCAGGTAGCTAGTGGTAAAGAATGCGCCTGCCAATGCAAGAGACCCAGGTTGGTTCCTTGGTCGGGAAGATCCCCTGAAGGAGGAAATGGCAACCCACTCCAGTATTCTTGCCTGAACAATCCCAAGGACACAGAGGAGCCTGGCGGGCCACAGTTCATGGGGTCGCAAAGAGTCGGACCTGACTGAGCACGCATGCATCCACTAATAAGGGGTCTCTGTCTTCCAGTCGCTGCATTCAAGTCACGCAGCTCCAAGCCCCACAAGGAGAAGTTACTTGCCTTCGGTGCAGACGGCTAAGCCATAATACATCGGAAAGGAGGCCGGTAGAGTGGGAGTGGGGATAAGGAGATCCGAGATCCCCACCCCCGCAGCAGCCCGGGGATCCCAGCCCCGCCCCTGCACTCCCGGCCCCGCCCTTCGCGGGTTTCCCAGACTCTAAGCTGCTGCCACCGCGGGCGGCAGGGGACCCGCGCTGCATGTGTAATGGGGGCTGGGAACAAAGACGCGCAGGACCAGCTCCCCCGGCTGCCGCGCACCAGCTAAGAGATCGTCCCGGGCTTCTCCCTGAAGCTTTAATGCGCGGCTTCCGTGGGCTGCCCAGCGCCATCCGAAGCCTAGTGCGGAGCCTGTCCGCGCGCGCACACTAGAATAGGGCGCTCCCAGTACCGCTAAAAGAGGAAAAATCTGTGCGCCGGCCAGGGGGAAAAGAGATCTCCCAGCGGGACTCCGCGTGTATATACCCTCATCCACCCACCCTCAGCCGCCAGCACGCACGCCGAACGCTAGCAGGGTCACCCACCCCCGCCACGTGCTTTCCCAGAGGTCAGAATGAACAGGGACCTGTTGGTTTTTCTTCTCGCCCCACCTCTCCTTCGAGGTGCCCGAAAACAAAGCAGTTCCTCGGAGTGACCGCACCTCGCGTACCGGGGCGCCGCAGGGAAAACGGGCGCAGGTGGGAGCTGGCGCCAACGGCGCGCCTCCCGGGGAACACCACGCAGACGTGGTGGGATGGAGTGCAGGAGACTCCTCTGGGCTGTGTGAAGCGGCCCGCTTCGCTCCGCTACGCCTAAGTGGCTCTGAGGGTCGCGCAATCCTGCCCCCAGCCGCTGCTGCACCTACAATCCCGCTACCTCCGTATAAGATCTGCCCGCCCATCTTGGCCACCTTCCCCATGCTCCGATTTTCATCTCACTCTCCCTGGGTTCCACGCGCCCATACAGCCTGAACCCCGACCCTGGGGTCGCCTCCGCGAACGGGAGCCCCGCAGGCCGCCGCACAGGCAAGATCATCCCCCACCAAGATCAGCGAGTGGGGCGCCCTGCGCGCCCCCTGTCCCCGCCCCGGGAGGTGCAAGCTGGGTGCAGGTGGCGCGGCAAGGAGGCCGCGGGCCCGCCCTTTGTTGGTAAACACCGCGCGGCGCCAGAAGCGGCTCCGCGCGCCCTTCCTGCGCCCCCCACGCCGCGCCTCGTTCTTACCGGCGCACAGCGATCCCCAGAGGAGGGCGAGGGCCGCCCAGGGCGCCGTCATGTTCCGCGGCGCCGCCCCGCGGACACCCGGAGCCGCGGGCAGGGCCGCGCGGCGCTCCCGGGGCGCGCAGGGCCCGGCGGCGGCTGCGCTCTCCTTCCCGCTCCTTCCTTCGGCCTCGTTCCCCGCGCGTCTCCTGCGCCTTCGTTCCCGGCAGCGTGCAGGCTCCAAGGGCCGGACGGCGGGGCCGGGCTCAGGGCCGCTGCGGGCGGCGCAGTCTTCGGCCCGGGCTCCGGGACGACGCGGGGGCCGGGGGGCGGCGGCGGGGCACGGGCCGGGGCGCGCCCGACTCAAGCATCGCGCGGCGGGGCTGGGCCCGGGCCCTGGGCACAGGGGCCGAGTCCGGAGGGG